>JXTC01000657.1:54488-81245 GCA_002914845.1 Trema orientale
AAAAAAAAAATTGCTGATTTTTCCCAGAAAATGGTCGACCACTTTTGTCGAAAATCCAATTTTTCGACCCGACCCGAGACAGCTTTTAAGCACCGTTTCACCTCTTCTTTCTTTATTTTTTTCACTCGTAACCGCTCTCTCTCAGTCGAAAATGCCGACCCATCACCTTCTAATCTCCCAATCTTGATCTATCCTCAAATTTCACTAAAACTCCACTCAAACCCTAACTTTTCCTCTCTTGTTTTGTCAAAATTCTGCTCCTATTCCTCTCATTGCTCTGTAATCCATGGGTCTCTCTTCCAAACGTTCATCATGCCATTCAAAGCACGAGCAAATAAGAGGTCGGGAAAGCATGTTATGGATGAAGAGGATGAACGACGGTCAAAATCAAGGTTTGATACTCCTCTCTTTACTTGTACCAAAACAATCGAAGATTTCAAGAACATTTATTCTAAGAGAGCTATTGTAAATGGAAGACCAATTGATTGGGTGGCTATGGAAAAATTGCTTAATTGGAGACAACTCTTTCATCGTATGGGATGGGTTTCATTTGCTATCCTAAGTGAATTTACTTATCCTAGAATTGTTAGAGGTTTTTATGCTGCTTTGACGCCTAAAAGTGATGTCCATGGGGTGATTTGCACTATCAAAGGAAATACAATTGATATGAATGTTAGTGATCTTTGTGAAATTCTTGGTATACCAAATGAAGGTGATCGTCCAATAGACCTTATAGGAGATTTTGATTCGGTCACGGCCTTAAAGAAACTTACTAGGGATGGAAACTATTACCCCGGGTGTACTGCCAACTCATTAAGTGTCCATAGCCATCTCCTTCACCATTTTCTCACCTATAACATCATTCCTCGTACCGGTCATAGAGAGAAAGTCTGACTTCTAGACATCTTTTTGATTGATTCCATTCTTGTAGGGAGACCTATCAATTTAGGCTTTATCCTTATGAGTCATATGAGAGAAGCCGGAACTAAGAAATCGGGTTGTCTTCCTTATGAGATGTTGCTCACCAAGGTATTTAACCACTTTGAAATACCACTCCATGATGAGTCCTTGAAAGAAGCACCTATGTCTCCCTATGACAAAGTGGCTATTGAGTGTATGCATTGGCATTTTGATACCAACAGTGGTAATTGGTCTTACAAGGGACAAGACATGCCAGGTGAACAAGAGGAGGGTGGTGCCCATGATGATGATGAAGGTGATCTCGGTGGTAATCAAGAGGGTGGACATTCCACCACACAAGAAGTTCCAACCTCCTTCAATTTTGAAGAGGCTTTCCAACTAATGAGTGCTCAAATGGATACTTTGGTTGAAGACTTCAATGCATTCAAGGAAGCTCAAGGAAGGCAAATGCAAGAACTTCATGCCTCACAACAAGCTAGCTTTGACCGCCTCTTTGCTCAACAACAAGAAATGTGGAACTTTATGCACTTTGGACGAGACCCACCTCCATCTTAGAGTTCCTATTTTACTCCATGCTAGTCTACTCCTATATGTCCTTGTATTTTTCATTTTGTGTTGTGTCTTAGAGTTCTTGAACTCTTTTGTGTTATTTTGTCTTTAATTTAGATTATGACTATCATGTTATGCTAAATGGTTTGTGGATGTTATATCTTTTCTTATCTATGATATATTGTCTTGAATTTCTTTTTATGGATGCATTATGTTTAATCCTCATCTTTGCATTAACATTATGTTATTCTTTTTGATGATATCAAAGGGGGAGAAAATATATATGATTTTTTATATATACTTTCATTTATGCAAATATTAAGGGGGAGTTTCTAAAAATAATGACAAGGTTTTGAGACTTAATTTCGATTCAATCATATTAGGCCTTTATTACATTATTTTTTGATATCTCAAAAATCATTGTTTGTCATCATCAAAAAGGGGGAGATTGTTGACAAATGTGGCCTTCAATCTTTTCTTATTTTATAACAAACATATGATTTAGTTACTAATGATTGACTTGAGTTTGTAGCTATAAAGTTGAAATAGAATCCAAATATCTCAAGAAATCAAGTCTTCAAGAATAAAGCATTATTGGGAAAATCATAGAGCTTGAAGATGGACATCAAGAAACAAGACTCAAGATGTGTCAATAGGTTTTTATCTTACTAATAGTCTTGTACTTGATTTATTACTTTGCACTTAAATTCTCTTTGAAATGGCTCACTCTTTCTTCAAAAGAATTTTCTAAAGACATTTTTTAACTTAGTCTAAGCCTAAAATAAGTGTACATTTAATTGTTTGAGAATTTGGTCTCAAGTATTTTTCTAGTCAAAAAATCTTTTTGTTGTATTAAATATAATTAGAAAAATGAATTTCAAAAATTCAACCAAAAAGGATCCAAGGAAACCATTTTATGGTTTTTGGACCAAAAATGGTCGACCACTGGTGGTCGACCACTTTTCTCGGCCATTCGGCCGTTGGAGCTGAAATGTCGCTTTCAGACTCCAACGGCTAGTAAAAATGGTCGACCACTTTTCTGGCAGACAGCCAGTAACGGTCGAAAACGGCTAGTTTTTGAGGACTGCTTTATATAGAGCCAAGTTTGATGACTTAAAACTAGAGAATACGAACCTACATTGATACCCAATCAGTTTTTAAGTGAAAAGGCTATCTTTTACTCAACTTTAACTTTCAAATCCTTTTGAGCCATTCCTAGAGCATCATTTATGCATTGTTCTCAAATCACCTAAGCTTATCTTGTATTATTTCTTTGAGAGGTGATTCTTTGAGTGAGTGTCTACTTGTATTTTCATAAAATCATTATTGAGAGGTGAGGTTGGCACTGGAATCATAAACAACCCGGTATAGGTAAGGTTGACACCGGATTCTAAACAATCCGTAGTTAGGCGTAATAGAGCCGGATTCAAGACTATTGTAAAGGCATGGGTGTGTCTAAGAAGAAATCACTCCGGTTGTACAAGGGTCGGTCAAGCCCATAATCTTGATCCGATAGTGGAAATCTCTAAGCAAGTTGCGGAGGGCCGGGGACGTAGGCAAACCGTCGTGTTTGTCGAACCTCGTAAAAATAGTGTTTGCAATCTCTCTATCCCTATCTCTTTAATTAATTTACCTTGAGATTGTGATTGTTTATTTGTTATTTTTACTTGCTCCATTCATTATTTGCTTAATCTTGTTGCTTAATTTAAAAAGTTTGTAAAAACTTTAAAAACCCAATTCACCCCACCCCCCCCTCTTGGGTTAGCTATTCTTGGGATAACAGTGTTGGTTTGAAAAATCTCTTGAATTAAGATGCTTTGTCTTTATATATTTATGCACTTGATACTTGATTAGAAACTAAGGTATACTTCCACAAATTAATTTGTAAATTGACTTGAGATTAAACATAGAATGTTTATGGGAAATTTATATGGAATCTTTTAGCAACAAGTTTGTGTTTCTAAGGAAATGCTTGGTGTGGTTTAATACGGTATAAGTATAAATTTTTGAAAGTTTATGCTTATGTTTCAAAGGTCCAATGTGTGTTATCCTTGTAATCGGTTTCATGGAGAATGAAATGTGATTTTGAGCTTTAGTTTGGAACCTTTGTTTGGAGAAACTTTGGAATTTGGACCCGAATTCAAACCTTGGTCAAACCTTGTTGTTATGACTTTATGTGCCTTGTTGTTTGGGTTTACTTATTTTTCCAAGCTTTCTATTATATAGGTGACTTGTTTTATTGAAGTACACTTGATATTGGTGTCCTTTGGATTATTGAATCCTTGTTAAGTAATAGATGATTGTTCATCGGTTAAGTTAATTGGGTTGATTTTTCATTGTTTGTCTCAATTAGATAACTGAGCATTTGTGTGGTTAACTAAATTTTGTATCCTAATTGTTGGGAACTCCTAGTATTAGAGACTTGGGATAATGTTTCATTTGAACTTGGAATAGAAATAAATTGATTTTGAATACCTAAGTCTTGAAGATACTTAGGTGGTACATAATCATATACATGGCATTTTCTTTAGAACTTCATTCGAACTTTAAAATTCATGAAAGTTAGATTTTCAAATGAATACAAACTATAGATTAATATGCTTGATCGATGTTTGATAGATTATGAGTTATGTATATTGATGTATGATGTTTCTCATGAAGACCAGAATATTTTTTTTTCTTTTGAGCTTTGAAATTTATAAAAATGGTGCATATTACAAATGGGTTGGCTAAGCAAAATGTTATTTTCTATGAACATGTTTAACAATTTGAGTGAGACTTAAAAGTTTTATTTCCCTACCTAGACCAAAAAGTTTAACCATAACAAACTCTACTATTTTCTAAAATGCTTTATAGATTCTTTCTATCGTTAAAATATCTTTTAAAACTATTTTTAAAAAAATTGCTAGAGTGTGGTTACTCCAAAGTTATAAAACGTAAAGAAAGCTTCACTAAAGTATGCATCACCTAGAGTTTTTCATTGATAAAAAATTATAGAAATGTGTTTATATATGTGCTTTGCCAACTAGAAGAGTATGTGATTTTGAATCTCTTGAAGATAGGTTTGACAACTTTCGAAAAGCTTTGGGATTTCAAGAAAATTCCTTTTATGCTTAACTATGTTTTGAAAGAAAATTGGTATGTTTTAAATGCTTGATAGTTTAGTTAGCAAACTATACATCAAGTAAGAAATTTCTTCTTATTTAATTACTTAGCTCAGTAAGTGAGTTTATGAGTATTAATTATTCTCATGGTTGATCCATTCTTTCTTGAATAGATGGGAGACATGCATTGCTGCAGAGACAGCCTATTCTATTGAAATCTTGTTTCTAGAGCATTGTGGTATTGTTATCAGTTTAGTTGCATATTGGATATTGAGCCATTTCTATATGACTTTCCCTTGTACCAAAGACTTTCGACTAAAAAAGTTTTTGGAGGTGATTGATGATTTGAGATTATTGCTATATTCCCTAAATCAAGCAAAGAGACTTGGAGAGTCTCTAGACTTGAATGTTGTTTAAATCTTTCCCATGTAATCTTATTTTGGATAAAAGAAAAACTTGGAAAGTCTTTGGGCTATACATGTTATATGGATACTTGTATTTTATATGCTTGGATTGTAGTGGTTTACCTATTAGTATTCGTTGTACTATATACTTCTTTATTGGAGATTTCCATTCTAGTGATTCTAGTCATGTTCTTTGCTAGAAGTATTTTGTATTCATGGTTTTTTCTCGTCGTCATGAGTAATGGTAAATGACTCATGTCATTGTACTCTTGTTGTTGTTTCAAGGGTATTAATTTCCATTTGAGACCTTGATAGATGCAATTTTGTGTTGAAGAGGATCTTGTCAGAGTTTTTAGACTCAGTGATTATTTAGGACCAAGTTCTAGCTACAAACAAATGAAATTGTCATAGTGTATTATTGATCAGGTACGATCTAGAGATGGTATTATATATATCTGACATATGGTCTAGTAGTTTGGATTGGTGCCTAATAATCAATGTCCTGGTTATAGAAGTATTATATTCTCGACTTCTACTCTTGTTTATTGTTACTACTTCTGTGACTAATTATCAACTTGAGGTTATCGTTTCCAACCTCTCGTGTTGAGGTTCAAGTACTTACTGATAGGCCATCTTGTGATCTTATGTCTCTTTGTGTACCTTCTTATCTTATGCTATCATGTAGCATCAGTATGCTGGCGGGATTCTAAGACTAAGTAGAGGGCCTCACGCGTATGTCTCACGTTTTTTGTTTGACTAGTGTTTGATTCGATCTTTTTACACTCTATAACTGATGGTTTACTCAGTTGGGATATTTGCTCTAAAAAGCAGATTTCCAATTATACCCTTTGAGTATAAACAACTTTCTTTTATATGCAATTATGATATTTGCTAGATTAAACTATCTTAATTGAATAGTTTATTTATCTGAAAAAGATTCCATGACTTTGCTCGTGCATAAAGAAATAAACATGATTAAGTGTTAATTATGGGGAGACTTGTTTCTTTATCTAAATCTAAATGAATTAGTTCATAATCTGTAAATAAAGATGGAATACTTTATTTACTATAGGTTGTAGTGTTTGTCTATCTCAACGGGAATGATGTGTCTCAAATTATTGAAGTGTATGACTTCTGATAGAAACATTAGTATAATATAAATAAGTTATGTGTATTGAACTGGACCGGACAATATAAAGAATTAGAGTACTGTAACTCAATTCTTATGTTACCACAAACTAGCTCTTAGCACATAGATCTTAATCCTTGATATTTGATTGGACTTGCTTTCATGGGTTGTAGCTTTTTGATTTGTTAAAAGACTAACCTGCACAAACCGGGAGTATAAGTAAAATAATAAGGAATAACGTTTGGAAGAAGAGTGTGCTGGAATTGCCTAACACTTAGGACAAAAACATACATGCATGCGAACTATGGAAAACACATGATCAAATCATGAACGCAGCGAAAAAATAGCGGATTTAGGTTTTAAAATTTTACATGAAAACAGTTTTCATAACCATAGAATATACATACATATAATATAGGATCATTTATAACATAAATCAAATCTAAATGCACAAACCCTAGAGATGGGATTAGGGTTTACCTCTTGTAGCATGCTCCTTCTTGATCTTCTTGTTGATGGTGATCAAACCTCCAATCTTAGATCTTCTTGTCTATGCTCTTGGTTGATAAGATGAGTGGGCACCAAGTTGAATCTTTTATTGGAGAACGATCAAGAACACCTTCTTGATCCTATGGAACACCGGGACATGAGATGAGACCGTGAGATAGCAAGAAACTTTTTCTCTTTCTCTTAGCCTGTGGTGTCCGAATTCTCTCTCTCCCCCCCTCTGTATTTCATGTAGCACACTAAGTGTTACTGTGCAGTTTTTCTTTCATTTATCTTATATATATGAGGCCAAAAACTACTAATCCTAGTCCAATTAGAATTGGGCTTGTTCTCCAATTTGGGCTTTGAGTGTATTTTTATAAATATATCCAACTCATGTAATTTAGTTATAAAAATGCCAATTTCTGTGTAGAATCATTATTTTACACAGTATCATGAAACTAATTTCACAAATACCACCAACCAATTAATGAGCTTTATTGAGTTAGACAAGGGACCTAATGGATCCAAATATTCTAAGCTCCAATAATATGATAAATACATAATAACTCTTATTATGGTATTTGTATAAATATTATTAGTAAAGAGGACACTCCACTAAAGGCCAGATACTGTACTCTTAGATTAAATGTCATGCTTTTTATAGAGATTTAATTAATTAACCTTGATTAACCGATCCATCTAGCGTATTCTATACCACATATAGAATCCTTATACAATGCCGTAGTTGGATAGGTAAAATTATCGTAATACCCCTCCAATACCTATTTACCTTTAAGTTACCATCTTTCTATCAAGGAATAATGTTGTCGATAATTTTGTTCTCAATGGCCATTTAGACAAAATTATCAACCAATTCACAAAGTGAATACTGAGATCTTAGATTTAATTATTCCATGAATCTTGAAAGAACCTAAAATGGCATTAATGTATAGTGTCCTTAACTATTTGGTGTTCCCATCAATTCATAAGCCAAAACTTCTAATATGCCAAATTTCACCTACACAAACAATTTTCTCCCCATATGAAAAATAGTATGACAAGTTAAATAATAAGGAGATATGGAGGAATCAAGAATTGAACAATCTTCAAAATAAGAATAATAATATCAAACATAAGATTGAACAACAATATGACGTCAAAGTAATAACAAGAGCATTCTTTTTATTATTGGCAAAACTTTTTCTATTGAAAATAAGTAAGACAAATATAATATATTCAAGATAAAGTAGTTACATCTAATCAATATCATGAAAGCTCTAAATCTTAATATTTCATTTGTTAAAAATATATTTCTCTAAGTATAATCATCACAAGGCTTATGAGAAATTTAAATCATTCAAGCACGGTAGTGAAATAATTTCTCTTTTTTTTATTCAATTTCATTCAAACTATATAGAGCATATAAAAAAAATGATGCATTCAAAAAGATATATGACCAATTTAGCAAAAGCAAATCATAAATACCCTCCCCCTTAATATATGAATCATGATCAAAATGTCAATAACCAAGATAAGAAAAGATCAATCATATATGAGAGATATCAATTATAGATACCAACTGTATTTTTAAAAAAAAAAAAAAAAACTATGCCACTTTGATACCAATTAAAGTAATAAATCAAAGATAAAATGACCAACTTGATACCAATTGAAATAATTTAAATCAAAAACATGTTCTTCTTCTCCTTTCAATATCATCAAAAGTTGTATAAATATGAAGGATAAAATTGATACCAACTAATAAATACAAAGTAGAAACATGAATAAGCAACTCATAATAAGTAACTAATCCAAACATAACATGTTATCAAAGTTTAAACAACCATAAGAAACAAAGCATGTCTTGAAAACTAATGAGAACCTTATGTATGATATTCATAAAAAAATTTGTTCTCATAAATGTCATAGGATGAAAAATCATGCGCAAATATTCATAATGACAAAATTACAAAATATAAATATTGAATTCAAGTAATACGTCATTTTGAGTTCAAATATATCACAAATATAGATAAAATAATTCAATTAATTATGCATAGTGTTTGTCATGTAAAAACTATCAAGTATTTGCACAAATATAAGAGTTTAAGTAATATGCATTGTGCAAGCATTTCGAATCACATATGAGCAATTAATATGTCAATCAAAATTAAGCTCATAATAAAAAGATTCAAATAAGATCGAAGAAATGCGAGAGAATGAACAAAAAAAACATTTAAAGCCTTAAATACTCGCACTCCTACGAGGTTTTGGTAGACCGAAAAGAGGTTTTTGGTCTGCTGATTCTGGCAGAAAGACTGGCGTTTCTGAGCCAGTTTTCTGGTAGACTGGAGGAAAGGGACAACGAGATAACGCATTCTGTTAAAGGTAGCCAACACAGGAAACCAGACGATGCACTCAAGGAGCACAAAGCTCTTGTAGCAACAATGAAGGGGGATGCCGATTATGCAGTTTGATGCCTGAGCACGGAGCCTGCCAACCCGCACATCCCAATCACCACTCATGCACCATCACGTACACTAGATACAGCACCACCAAACGAGCCCACAACCCTACCGACCAAGAGGCCAACAAAGTATACGAACACACCGAGTGGCACCATGCCCGCACCGCTAGGTATGAGAAGGCCAAAGCCTATAACAAATCTCGTGACTCTCCGCAGCGAGTGCTAGTGCATGCACTAGCACTCGCACTCTGCCCACACACTGCCCCTTCTACCACTCCAACCCTACGACGTTATAGCACGCCGCACAATCCCAGTTTCCGTACAGAGCACGTGGAAAAGATTTCTTGGCATGTTGACTAGGAGAAAGAGAGGGACAAAAGGGCAGAGAGCAGGAAAAGTGCTCAAACATCGCTTAACCAACCAGGGACCACACACTAGTGCATGCACTAGCGCTCGCACTCCATCCATATGCTGCCCCTTCTACCACTCCAACCCTACGACGTTATAGCACACCGCACAATTGCCGAAAATTCTGCTTCTGCAGTACTCAAAAATTTTTGTTTGAAAAATGAGAAAAATGTTTAAACTATCAACTAAAACATTGAAAAATCATCAATTTTAATGAACATAGAATGAAAAACAAATAATATTTAAACAAACAACTTCAAGAGAATTCATCATAATCAACTATACCAATTTTTTATTTCGGTGTCTTCGTAGACTTTAAATGCTCGAGCTCAAACTTTTTAAGAAGATATACCTTGATTCGTTGATAAGGATTCTATCCTTCCAAAAGCTCTTCATCTTCTTTTTGTTGAGGTTGGACTTAATTATCATGTTTTGATTTGTCGTTAAGCTTCAATCATTTAAGCTTAATACCATACCTATAACAGTATCATATATGCTTTTCTCCTTGAAGGAGTTATTAGTTTTATCAAATATAACATACATAGATTCATCTACTGCTTAGTTCTTTTGTAGAAAAACTTTTTTTTATACATTATTAGTAGTAGAGTAACCAAGAAAAATTCCAACATTGGATTTTGAAATAATATTTTCAAGTTGTCTTTGGTGTTTTAAAAACAAACAAAGTATTTACATCTAAAGACTCTAAAATAACCAATATCGAATTTTTGATCATTTCAAAACTCATAATAATATTTTATTCAAAATAAGTTTAATCAATACCTAATTTAAAATATCACAAATAGTGTTGACAACTTTGGCCAAAAAATATTTTAGTAAAACATTTTGCATTCAACATGATCAAAGCTATTTTGAAACCAATAAAGAAAATCATATAAATTTTTTTGAAAAATTATCAACTAACTCAAAAGCATAATATTTTTCAAAAAAATTATCTTGGTTTCCAAAGTGACATGCTTTACAAATCTTGTTATTTCTAAAGAAAATAGACTAAGTAAATCATAACAAGATTTCTTTAGCAAAGTTTTAAAATTGTACGCATACTAGCATGTTCAAGTTTTCTATGCCACAATCAATAAATATTTTTTAAAAAAAAAACAAAAATATTATCTTGACTTGAAATTTTTTTCACAATAATAAAAATAATTTTTTTTTTATTAAAAAAAAATATAATCTCATTTGTTCAAAATTTCAAATTAAATATTTGAAAGAATAAAACAAACTTCAATAACCTAATCATATAATTGACAAGAATTAAGCATATTAGATTTCTAGTAAGATATTTTCAAAGATAGGCAAAGAATTGTGACTGATATTATTTATGTCAATGATCTTGTTCTTTGCATTGTCTCCAAAGCCTAAATATCCACCATTATTTTTTTGAGAAAATTCAGAGCTTGGTGAAGTCGTCGATCAAGTACTTGGAGTAACCACTTTCTTGATTGTACCTACAATAAAGATTCAAATTTGGATTTTGGTACCCACATAGCTTTGGGTCCTTGGGGATTAGTCTTTGAATTCTTTAGTACCCATTCTTATTTGATACCAAAATATGCATTTTTCTTGATGGAACATGAAAAACTTGTATGTCCATCTTGATTGCAATAGTTGCATACATACTTTGAGTCATTACTAGATGTTGCTTTGATAAAATAATTTTTGAGATACTTTTGTTTTACAAAAGGTTTGTATTCTATACCTCTGTCAAAAACACATCTTTGTCCACCAAGCATTAAATCAAAATTCTTCTTTCCATTGGTGAAATTATGGACAATATTGATTAAATCCAAAACTTTTTCTTTTAAGGAAGTATTTTCATTTTTCAAAGATACACGTATATCACATGTCAAAATAACTTCCTTTTCTTTTGAAAATTTCTCAAGTTCTTTTGATAAAAGAGATAATTTCTTCTTGAGCGCATTATTTTTCAAAATAAGCAATTTGTAGTTATCATGCAACTCATTAAAATCATCAAGTAGCTTTTTGTATGATAACTCTTCTTCAACACTTTTATTATCAAAATCACTATTATCATCACTATCGTCAAGAAAATCATCATGTAAGTCATTATTAAGTTCAAGAGAGTTTACCTCATCATTAATAGCCATGAAGCATATGTTGTCTTCTTGAACTTCTTCATTGCTTTCTTTCATCAAGATCTTATATGTCATGAGTGAACCATGAGTTCTTCTAGAGGAAGTTTGGTGAGATCCTTTGCTTCTTGAATTGCTACCACTTTGCTTCTATATACTCTAGGAATACTCCTAAGCACTTTGTTCACCAAATCTATGTTAGAAAATAATTTCCCAAGAGCATTGAGAGAGTTAATAATAATAGTGAATCTAGAAAATATTTGTGCAATAGTCTTATCTTTATGCATCTTGAATAATTCATATTGGCGAGTAAGAATATTGATTTTTGTCTCTTTCATAGAATTTGTGCCTTGGTATGAAACTTCAAGCATACCACAAATCAAAATATTTTTGACTTTTCCAACATTATTGAATATATCTCTATCCATGCCACAAATCAAAATATGCGTATCTCTACGATTCTTTGAAAAAACAATTTTATCATTTATATCATATTCATCAATTTCTTTATCAACAAATTTATCACCAACCATTTTTTTAAAAACAAATGGACCTTTAATAACAATATGCCATAAATCAAAATCTAAAGATTGTAGATATGTATGCATCCTACTTTTCCAATAATTAAAATCGGTTCCGTTGAAAAATGGTGGTCTAATTGAAAACCCCTCATTTCAAAGATTTTGAAAATTGTTTGGGTTAGCCATCTCAAGACGGTTAAGTCTTTTAAATTTGAGCACCAAACTCTGATACCAATTATTAGCTATTATTAGCCCAAGATTGATAACCCAAAAAGGGAGGTGAATTGAGTTTTAAAATGTTTTAAGAAACTTTTCAACTATTTAAAGCCATAGAACACTATTTTGAAACTTTTAAGCTAAATCAACAATAATACCAAATCTATAGCAATAATACCAAGTAAATCAAGCACACTAAATATCAAACATATAATTAAAGAGTTTGCAATAAAGTAAAGAGTGTAGAGATAGAGAAAGTGCAAACTCAGTTTTTACGAGGTTCGACAAACACTATGGTTTGCCTACGTCCCCGGCTTTCGGCAACTTGCTTTGAGCTTCCACTATTCGGATCAAGATTGTGGACTTGACCGACCCTTGTATACAACGAGTAATATCTCCTTAGGTCCAATCACGCCTTTACAATAGTCTAGACTCCGGCTTTATCACGCCTAATCTTGGATTATTTTGAATCCGGTGCCAATCCTCACCTACATAGATTGTTTAGACAATGGTGCCAATCTACCAACTCATGGGTTATTTAGACTCTAGTGACAACCTCACCTATACTCGGGTTGTTTACACTCTGGTGACAACCTCACCTAAATCGGATTGTTTTGACTCCAGTGGTAACCTCACCTATAGATGGTTGTTTATGACTCCGGTGCCAACCACACCTCACACTCAATGGTTTTTCAATATGAGAGTGAACACAATCAAGAACTCTCCTCACAAAATAATGAATACAATTTTGGCTTAGGAGATTTGAGAACAATGCACAATAGATGCTCTAAGATTGGCTTAATATTATGTGAAAGTTAATTCAATGTAAGAATAAACTTTTGCACTTTGAAAGTAGTTAGATAATAATTTAAGTTCATGCAAAGTCTTTTTCAAGTGTTAAAATAGCTTCTATTTATAAGCTTGAGTAAAAACTAGCCATTTATAACCATTAGACACACTTTCTGCTATTTTCGGTAGACTGAAAGTGAGTTTTCAGTCGACCAAAAACACTAGCCGTTGGTAGTGCTTTTTCAACGGTCAAATTTTAACAGTAACATTTTTGTCGCTGCCATTTTCGGTAGACCGGTGGAATTTTCAGTAGACCAAAAACCCTACTTATTTTGGCAGTTTCAGCATTTGACTATTTTTCCAATTTTGACAGCTTTTGGCATTTTTCAAAAACTGACTTCTAAACTTATTTTAAACACTTTAAAAATATTAGAAATCAATCTGAAAAGAGTATTTTGGCTATTGCAAACTTGTTTTACTTTCATAAAGATATTTAACAATAATTTAGAAAGTATTCATACCAAAACATGTTCTAGTTTGTAAATAGAAAATCTCTTTTTAGCCTATATCAAAAAGTCATGATTTCAAATATATTTGTAACTTATTTAAACTTAAGAAATCATATTTTGAAGAATATTTTGCCCATTCAAAATCATTATTTTCTATTTTCATACTTCTATAATAAAATAGCCATTTTAAGCTTAAGGTAGTTTGAAAACTCTTCTGAAAAGTATGAGCCAATGCAAAGAGAATTTTATCTGCAATGAACTAAATCAAATACAAAACTAAATATAAATGTACCCTATCTAAGCATGGTCTTGTCTCTTGATTGTCTATCTTCAAGCTTGATTATAATAAGTCCAATATGCATATATCTTCAAGCTTGATTCTTTGATTAACTTGAGTTAGAACTTCTAAAACTATTTCACTACACAGTCAAGTTAAATCATTAGTACTGAATCAAATCTTTGTTATCTTCAAAATAAGAGTGAATAAGATTGAAACCTCAATTTCTCAACACTCATGTCGAGACGAGTTGATCAAGTCCAGTTTCACGGCCTGAAGTGGCCGGAATCTCCACCGACGGCTGTTTTTCTTCACGAATATTTTTTGCTCATCACCCGCGATAGAGGCTTCCGGTGGCCCTTCTATTCTGGTTGGCAGCTCGTGGCGAGGTCACCCATTGATCTGGATGGTCGGCGACTATCGATGATGGCTAGAGGCGGTCGACTTGCTTTGGCCATAGGTTGATGCTGATGTCGGGGAGAGAGAAAAGAGAGCTGAGAGGGAGGAGAGAGAGAGGGGGGAAGGAGGGGCATGTGGCACCCCTTAAATAGGTGATGCCATTTTTCTAAAATTGCATTTTGACCCATAATAATTTAAATTCTATTTCAATTAGGTCCTTTTAAATTACATTTTAGCCCTTAATTTTCTAAATCCTCGCATTTTAGTCCCCAACATTTTATTCCGAAAATTGCAAAATGACTAAATTAGCCCTTAAAAAATGGGTTTTACAATAATACCCCAACCCAAACATGATATGATTAATAAATGTGTCAAAAAATGATTATGTGCTAATTAATTTAATTTTACACATGTAAATATATTTAAAATTAATCAAAATCACATTTAAAATATTAGAATATCAATAAATGTGTCGTATTAGTGTCGTATTGATATGACACAAAAACATCCTGTTTAATTAAACAGGTTACACATGTCATTTTTTTATTTAAACAGATTGATCTGAGACCCACCCATTTATTATACGTGTTACATGTGTCAACCTGAAATTGATACGAAAATTAAATGGATCACTCAAACCTGTTTATTTCGTATTGTTTTTGAGTCGCATTATCGTATTATGTAGAAAATTGTCGGCCCTATGTGGAAAGTTTCGATTTCAACGTGGTTCGTTTAAGTTACAAGAAAAAAAAAAGATAAATAAATAAAGCCTTTGAAACACGTAGATACCAACCATAATGATTCATGTGTTAGTACATGAACAAATGTTATTCTCTTTTTACTGTTTTCTCCCATGCAAGCTACATTCTTATTTAATTTATATTTGTGACGTTTACTTTTTNTTTGCCTTTATAAAGTGACTTATATAATAGCAGTTGAATTTTCAGATACATAAATAATTATTTTACCAAATCCCTTCTGGTAGGCGGTGGCTAGTCAAAGATCGATAAACTAAAACATGTGATTTCGATATACAATAAATATAATATATATGTACGTATATATATATGGATTTGGTTTAAATGGTTACAACAATATTTACCCATGGATGGTTACAATGGTTTAAGCCGTTAGATTTATATTCTACGGTGGTGATTAGTTTGGTGGTTGGCCAAAAACATTTAATGCTGACCAAAAAAATTTAATGCTATCACTATTTTTTTAAGTACCCATCTATGGTCACAAAAAAATTGTAACCATTGAGAAGTCTTCCATATATATATATATATATATATCAAAAGTATTGGGACTGCTCCCTCTCTGTTCCTAGACTTTTAACTTTTATCATTTTAGTCCTTAAATTATTAATAGTGTTCCATGTAAGTCCCTTTTGTTATATTCCATTTAATTTTTAATAGAACATGCATGTGCCATACATTTTATTCATTTTTATAACATGCCTCGTTTGGAGATGTTCCGGAATGTTTTCTTATCTATTTTTGCAGTTAATATTTTATTCAACTAATCATATGCATCTTAATTTTGATTTTTCAAGTGTTCAATTTAATGTTAAAATATCATTAAAGCAAAAGAGAAGCACGTATCATATGTTGTACATGATCATTCTGTTAAAAATCAAATATGCATGAAACACATATCAAAAAAGACTGACATAAAACATTTTGAATAATTTAAGGAACAAAATAAACAAAATAAACAAAAATTAAATTTTAGTCTAGTCCTAGTTTTTTTTTTATTTTAATTATTACGTCTTTTTCTAGGTAGAATAATGCTCTACACGAAACACAAACAATAGTTTCAGTAGGTACAATTACGCAGGCTTTTTCTTCTAAAAAATTATAAAAAATTTATGCAGGCTTTTATTAATTGCAAACTGTTCTCCTAAAATGATTCATTGAATGTTGTACATATGTCTTTTCTAATTTAGATATGATTCATGCTTCGGCACAATACTAAAAGAATTTCACTTCTTTTCTTTTTTCCTTGATGGATATGCTAATGAAAGAATTGTCGCATCTATAAAGAGTAGGTAAATTATATAACAAACGTTGAACTAGTCCAAACAGAATATTACACCAAACAAAATTCCACTAGTTGGTACCTCTTTTTGAGAAGCTAGCTTCCAAAACGCAAGAAGCACGCAGGAAAGCTCGCGTGTAATTATGAAAAGTAGCCTCTGATTTGGCACAAGGACAACTAGGCACTAGTAGTACCGCTAACGTAGAAGCAGGCCAAATGACCAAAAATGACATATTTTCATATTTACGCAATAATATTCTTTAATCATATATAAAATTAGTAATTTAGTTCTAGAAACAATAAATCAAAAACGCAAACGAGTACATATCTCATCAAATCCTCTAGTTTCATCTTCGATGTTGGTTTTGCCCCCATTCTACTCTTATCATACCCTGCATACATTGTACATTTACCACACGTTAATTAGTCATAAAAACCACTTTCCTAACTAGTAAACTAAGGAACAAGAAGCCATATCATGAAGTAGACACAGCCTTAATTCGCCAAAAAGATAATAGTACTTCTAAGGTGATTTTGGGTACTTCCGTTGAAGAAATTAACGAATTTTTCTTTTAAAAAGTAATAAGTACTCGTTCAATGACATTTTTTTTTTTTTAGAAAAAAAAAAAGTGAAATAAACAACCCAAATTTCAAATAAATAATAATAATAATAATAATAATAATAATAATACACGTACTGTTGAAATTCGATGTTGATGGACAAAGCAGTTGAATTGGCAATGGCACCAAAACCGGTCTGAGACAAAATCATGGTCGTCCCCGGAGCCGACGGCGTGGAAGCCAACGAACCGGCGTAATCCACAATCTTGATAAGGATAGTATTGTCGGGGATACAAGTGCCCGGCTTCGCCGCACTTATGCACCTAACTTGGTACTGTCTCCCGCAGGAGGCCCCATTGTCCCATATCCCATCTCCAGCCGCAGCAAACAAATTGCTCGAAGGGAATTGCGACGAATCGCGGTCGTAACATGCCGTCGCTAAATATATATATATATAAACAAAATTCAAATAAAAGAGAATAGGAAATTTAATTTCAATTTTGGTTTCTTTTTATTAGGACGTAATGTTTAGGACATAAAAGAGAGGATATATAGAAAGAGTTATCCATGTATGCAGATCTAGCTAGCTACTTACGGAGATATGGAGGAGAGTACTGGGCTGAGCTGCCAACGTCGCCACGGGAGGTATAGAAAATCTGTGAAACCAATACGAGGATGAGTTGTAATGTTAGTGGGAGCTGCCGTTGGAACCATGGCCAAGTTCTAATTTTCATATTTTTCTGGAGGTTGGAGGATAAGGCTCATGAATAAGGGTATGCCTCATTAATATGATCTCTTTCTCTTTTTTTGTGACTGGAAAAAATAAATAAATAAAAAGCGAATAGATTATAAAAGAGTGATAAAGCTAACCTTTTTTTGAGATTTTTTTTTAATGTTTTAAGTAATATTCAACGTCAACGGGTGTATGTGTACTGAGAATATAGTATTTCGAGTTGGAATTTCAAAATTATAATTTGTAACGTATTTATTGATGAAAGAAACTTAAAAGAGACGGCGGGGAGGAGGGACCCCTAATAGGTCTGGTTTGGTACGTCCGACTGATTGCATCGGCCAGCTCATCACCACGCGTTTTCAGCCGTAGTTAGAGTTTTTTTTTCCTTTTTTTTTTCTTTTTTTTTGGCTAAGAAAACAAAACGACAATGAAACTAGATAAACTCCATTATTTTCTAGCATAATGGGCTTGAATTTTTTTTTCCGTTACTGTTTTTTTTTTTTTTTTCTCTGAATAGTTTAATGACACTTTTACTTCACGGTAATCATCATCGGAATAAATAAAAGAGGAAATGAATGAAAAAGAAAATAAATGAACGGAATAAATAAAAGAGAAAATGAATAAAAATAAAATAAAAGAGCATGAGAATCATTATTTATATTATGTTTTTTACTTAAAACTAATAGAAAAGGGAATCATATTCATTAGAATATTATTTATTTGTTTACTTATGAGAATGTATTATATTTACTAGGCTGTCTTTTTAAATGTATATATGTTTTAAGCTAGATAGATTGTTTAGGGTAAAATTATATTTTATAATTTTAATAATTAAAAAAGAAGAAATGAGTGTTTACGGGTAATCACATTCCTTAGGGTATTAATAGGGGAAGTATTCTCACTTTTTTTCTTTAAATTTGTGTGGGTCCCACACATTTCTTTCTTTCACATATTTTAATAAATATTTAATGAGAGTCATTACCTCATATATCATTCTTATTACTCTTTAGTAAACATGCCATAAATTCAGGTGTGAAGAATGACCATTATCTTGTAGGTAGGTGTCAATCTAATTGGATATGCTTATAAATTTGATTTTTTTTTTCTCATCCATTCATCTAAAAATATAGTATCAACTTCAGGGGAAAAAAGAAAAAACCAACAATTTTACGAAATTTTTTTTAAAGTGTGTCATTTACTAAAAGTTAGTTGGAATATTTCACAAACCACCCTTTTTACTTTGATAATAAGTTCAATATACTATACATACAACCTTAGTTTACAACCTTAGTTTGCAATTTTACGTATTCTTGTACTTCCGTCAAACATATGTAAAATTTTGGGGCTCATAGAAAAATGAACACCTTTTGTGCCAAGATAAATATTTGTTTTTCAAATGTTGTAGCAAAATAATCAGTAAATAAATAAATATAGTAAGTATCAAATATGATTTAACTAGTACAAAAACTTATATGAATTCAGTACAGAAACTAATACTAGTATATAAATAAATATACTAAGTAAATTAGATATACTCATTCATTTAGTTATAAAATTGAAAAAAAAAAAAATTGGGCATCTAATAATACGAAGTATAGAAAATGGATTCTCTATAATTTTAAGCTTAATAAAATACTTTTCACTAATTCAGTTTCCTTTATCTAAAATTTTATTTTTCTTGCAAATTCCATTTATTTTACTCGTAATAAATTTTTATGTAATTACTTATCATATATTACTGTTTTATTTTGAATTATTTAATTTCAATATTCAATCAATTTGTAATATGTAGTATATAAAATTTGACCAATCAAAATAAACTACATGACAAATATAATATTTGTAGAGAAAATTTTTTACCTTTATTAGCATATTCTTATACACTATATTGTGCGAAATTAATAAAAATGAGTTTACAAATTTCAGTATACAAATATTGTTTGCCGAACCTTTTAGAAGTATTGTTCACTAAAGCCAAATTATATTGGTCTATATTATTAGCAGTTTAATTGTGAAAACCCGGATGTTAAGAGATTAAATTGAGGATTTTACTAATTTCTGGATTAAATAATAGAGATATTAATTTGCAAAATTTCTTTGAAAACGGGGACTAAATTGCAAATTTTTGAGGACTAGATCGAAAGAATTTTGAAAAGTGGGGGACCGTTGTGCAATTTTTCAGAAATTGCACAGCCCTATAAACTGATCACGTGATCTCCTCTTTTCCCTCCCCTTTCTCTCTCTTCCTCACGATCTCTCTCTACTCTCTCTCTCTCTTTCGGCGGAAGAAGCACCGAAGGAGCCGAAGTCACCGTGCTGCCACCGGTCGTCATCCGGCCACAGGGAGCACCAGCGGAGCTTTGCCACATCTCCAGTAACCTGCCACCCAGCACCCATAGCCGCCGGAGCTGTCGAATGCTGGTGAGCTCCGAATGCTGGTGAGGAGCTCGAGACTGCCGCGAGGTTCTTCAATTTCTAGCATCGTTTCAGACCATTTCAAGTCGCATTCTTGGGCTCACTGGATTCATATCATCGAGAGGAATCTCCAGTTATCTATTTTGTGACTCCATTTTGTCCAGTTTAAAAATTGTTATTATTGGGTAATTTAAGTTTTGAGATTCATGATTTGATTTTTTGATCGGACTGTTGGATTGTGTTTTTGATGTTATTTTTGAAATGTACTCGTGAAATAAAGAAGTTTGCCTCATTTTGCATGCCACAGGTTCGATTTCGACTTGGACCTGAATTGGATAAATTTTATGTTTAACCTAGTTATTTTGGGTGCTAGAAATTCAGTGAAGATGTCTGTTTGTTGATTTAAAGCTCCATTGAGAAATTTGTTTTTTACAAGAGAGCGATCGCGGACTTAGAATTAGTTCTAGACCCTCAGAACGATCGTCCAACCGTACCTTGAGATTCCAATAGCGTGGTATCACTATTCTAGTGAGGTAGGGATTCGGTTACCTCTATTTTGTATCATTTTTAAATGAAACTTACTTTATACTACGTATGATGACAAACGTGATTTTAGAACTGTTTTGGATATCTGTGATGGAATTGGATTATATGATATATATTATATTACTCAGGGATTTTTCTGAGAGCATATTATTTTTGGGTATATTAAAAATAGGGCCGTTACACTGCCCATCTTTTTATAAAACTTAATATACCTATTTTATTGAAAAACTAGTGCATGATTATTTTCATACTTCAGTTTTATGTTGCACATATCATAGGATCTTACATGAGCACCGTGTTAATATCGTGGATTTACAGTATAGCGCTGTGTGCCCACCATCGGTATAGAGTCTGTAAACCCGTGCGGGATTTATTTTCTCTGATTACCTTCCCATTTGGTAGGCGTAGGCAATACGATTGTCCCTCCAGGTTTGGCAGATGACACATGAATGTCCCCTCCAAGTATGGGCTTAGTTGTCAGGCAGGCTGTTCGGTACACTTAGTACCATCATCCTGGGTTTCCATTAATGAGAGGGTGTGAGCTCAACGGTATAGGTTGATTTGTGTCATGTACTTATGAATTGAATGGTTTTGATTATACTGTTATATATATATATACATGGATTACCAGTTTTGGACTATTATATATATATATATATATATATATATATATATATATATATATATGTTTTTGGACTAAACTAACTATGTAGGAACTTTCCATCACTAAAATATTTTCAACGAGGTAACTGCTTTCCTACTGGGCATTTTATACTCACCCTCTACCTTCCTTCCTTAGGTGGTGTTCAATGCGAATTTGGTGATCAAGAGGATTAAGAGGCTATCTTTGACTGTAGTTTGTTATCTTAGTAATGCTAGAAGCTTGGTGTTGTTATGCTATTTAGATTGTTTGAATTTTAATTTACCATTGAACCTAGATTTTGACTTTCAATTGTATCTGTGAACTTATGTATGCCATTTTGGTATTTGATACTTGTTGTAGATGATGATGATGCTTGAACTTAAATTTGATTTATATTTTTCGGATATTATTCAATCTATGTTTAATGATGTATATGAACTGTGGAAGAGGTTCACTAGATGAGATTCCAAATATTTTATTTAAATGGACTGTTTTGTTAAATTGAAACTTCTAAGACTTTTTTAAAATAAATCAAGAAATTTCTCATCTTAGTGAAATTCTCCTTCTGGCACTGGCCGGGTTTTGGATCGTGACATTAATTACTTTGCCAACTATGCAATTATAACTTTCAATCAAGACACGACTGAGCTTGAAGGGATTCTTGACCTGGTTAGCTAATTTATAGTATCTTGATTTTTTTTTTCTTGTTATGAATCTTGAGAATTTTTATCATTAAGAAATTGATGACCAAATTCCTTGAAACATACTGAGCCCTAGACATTCAAGGAGTCTACTCAAAAAGATCGTAAATTAAACATGTAGTTGCATATTATAATGTATAACGTAAGTTGAACTTGTTAACACTTAATTAGTATATGACATTAATGATATGACAGGGCTAACTGATACTCTAGAATGCTAACTAATCTAGATCATATGCCTGCATGCAAGCCAACAATCACCAATATTATCAGTCATTCTAATTCCCGTTCCAAAACCTCTGTATATGTCTTGCTAATATTCGTTTTTAATTTAAGTTCTTAATTTTTAAATACTTATAATTATGTCGAGTTCATCCACGTCGACTTTCTCATTTTTATCCATATTGTCTCGTTTGTCTTTGTAATTAATATTATAGTTAACCTTGTCAATTAATCTGAAATGGACATAACGATGGAGACCCTCTACCATCACATACAAATACATGGATTCCTCAAATATCTTCACCCAATTCCAAAGAAAGGCAAAAAAATTGACAGAAGTATTTTATATATATATATACACACTACATATATTATATATATCATTTTTTTTTAACTAACATACTACTCTCTCTTCGATCCATCCTGTTTCAGGGATGATCTGCTCAATCACAATGGTAGCTTTCGACTTTTGTGATCAGATGATCAAATATATTTTTAGGATAAGAAAAAATAATAATTAGTCCCTAATTGCATATTTTGGTAAACCTATGACATTAGAGCAGTGCTATGGGGCACCAGTGGTGTCCAGCACCACAGTGACATGTCTGTTTGTCACTGGATGATTTAATTAATAAACTGGGTCCCATATGGGCCCCACTTAAATTATAATTATGATTAGCCAGTGACAGACTGACACATCAATGTGGTGCTAGGCACCACTGGTGCCCTATAGCATTATTCATGACGTTATTGTCCAGTACCACTAAAAAGTTGACTTTCTCTTTCATAATTTAAATAATCAATTCCTTCTTGATCAGAAATTTCAACAAAACTGATGGTGGTTGCTTATCAATCACGTTGACTGTTGACTCAATTATTAATTGCTTCCAATCGAATCGATCATCTAATATCTCAACAATTTTTCTATGATTTATCATTCATGAGGTTCTTCTTTGCATATGTATAGAGATAAGCCTTTTACAGGGCTTATATATAGTAGCTATAATCCTACAAACACTTTCGCCTTCGAGGAAAACTACAAACAACTACTTTTTAATTACTTCAATTAGAGATTTTTATTTTTCTTTCCTCTTTTTTGCTTGAAAGAGATTTACACCGAGTTGTTTACGTACCAAAGTTTTGATCATAACCAAAGATGTTTGCTTAATTAATTGCAGCATTTCGATTAGCAAACATTATGTGTATATCTAACAATTTATAATTTATATTATCGCGTTTCACTAAATGAAAAATGGCAAATTATATGAATTGCTATATCATTTGAGTAAAATTAGATAATCGAGTCGATACTATTGTATGTAGTGGTCAAATAATTATAGTTATAACGTATAAAATTCATCATGTAGAAGGTTACTTAGGATGTACTTTCTCAACTAGAGTAGAGTAAAAGGGTAAGAATGTAAGCATATTCAAAACCTAATAAATGAGAAATGAAGCTTATTATATCTAGTAGGAATGATCACCTAGATTTGAGGAAAAGTAGTTACGAGAAGAAAAAACACATATGTAAGAGCTTACGTTTTCTCTCCAAACATTAAATTATTAGACGTGGCCTCTAATGTGTGAGTTCTTAATAATTATTTTTGTTATTATTGTGTAGTTTTTTTAACCACCACAAATAGTTGACTTGTCTAATCCCAAAAAAGGCAACTAGCTAATTGAAGAGGAGATAATTACCCATTATTATGTGGTCACCCAATCTCAATATTATATTATATTTTATTATGTAGTTTCCTATTCACAAAATTGGGAAACTTAAAACCACCCTCATCTATATAAAGAGGGCTCAGTCTCATAATTTTTCATCTCACAATCACTTCACTATACACTCTGTAATTCTCTCTCTGCTCTTACCTTGAGATTTAGAGAAACTCTTGTAATTCTCTAGAAAATAGTGAAGAACAGTGGACGTTGGCTCATCTTTTTTGGGACTGAACTACTATAAAATTCTTGTCTCCTTAATTACTTTGCTTTATTAACCCTTTTCACACAAGCCACATCTTGTAATTCTCAAAATTTGTTGTTGACAAAACTTTCGTCAACAGTTATTGCTCCATCTATGGTTATATTTTACAGAGTTAAAAATGACCTTTAATATCATGTTAATCTGAATCAAGATCATTAGGTTTAATTATGTATTAATTTGGGTCCAACTACTAATATCTTTCTTTCTTTCTTTTTTTACCTTCCTTATTAAAAGAAACATCAAAATTTTAGTGGTTGGACACAAATTGGGACAAGATTGATCTTGATTTGGTTAATCTACCTATATTTCCATTCTAATTATAATTCATGTAGAATATCATCTACTTTCTATTCTAATTCCAACGTAGGAAATACATTTTTGGAGTTATTATTTTATTTTTGGCTATTGGTGTAATGGAATAAAAAGATCTTCTTTTAACTTATGCCATATTTCTATCTTCTTTTTTTCCTTTTTTTACTTTAATTTTAATTTTTTAATATGAAAGAAATGTCCTTTTTTAAGGGTTTTTTACAAAATTCGTACCAAAAATTAAAAAATCCTGAATGGGCTGGTTTTTTTTTTTTTTTTGAAAAATCCTGGATAGAATTAGAAAATATCACTTTTTAAAAGTTTTAAAGTTTTATTAGAACAATAACACTTTTAAAAATTATTTAGAAAAATACCATTTTTCTTTAAAAAGGTACTTGAGGTAACCAGTTAGGTTACTTAGGGTAACCAATCCAGTTATTTGAAGTAACTGATCAAATTACCTCAGGTAACTCGAGTAGCTACTATAAGTATCTCATCAATTAAAAAAATAATATTATCTGAGATTTTTCAAAACAGTTTTAAATTCTGGGATTTTTCAATTTTTCAAAAATTACATAAAAAATTAGATTTCCTCTTTTTTTTATAGAGAATTCAAAAAAAAATTCTTCTGTAATTCCAAAATACCATTTTCAATGCACCCTTTGTTCTCATAAATTAATCTAAAAATTAATTAGCCCTCTAAATTTTAAAGAGAGGGAAAAAAAATTAGTATCATTACTCCCTCACATTTTGGTCTAAACTAGTTGCTCTTTTTTTTGTTTGAATGCCAATATTTTCTTTGCTAATGGTCAGAAATAGTTGTTTTTATTTGTTTGAACATTCAGTAGTTTTCATATGTTGTTTTTAATCTTCGAGAATTATTTTAAAAAAAAAAAGAAATCTTAAGTTATAAACTAGTTGTCAATTGTGAATTTAAATATTGAATCTTTTAATATATGTTTGGCGACAAAAATAGAGGAATAAGAGTAAAGTTTAAAAGGTATTTAAGACTAAACTTACTCTGACAAAAAGTGAAGGAGGTATACTATTTTCTTCTTTTAAAAAATTGAGGAGCTTTCTTTAGTTTTCTAAGGAAAAGGGTGTAAAATGGTATTTAGTCATAATAGAAAGATGTTTTTATTATCCTATTTTTCTGGGCGTAAGTCTACGATGTAATTTACAAATTTTTAAATTTTAATTACCTTTACTACGAACTTTTTTCTTTTAAAAAAAATGAACTATCAAATTTTAAGAAAATTTTTGTGATATTTATAATGTAATTACTTTTGATAGTTAAACATTATTTTCCGACCAAAAATTGGGGAGTGATACTAATTATTTTTTTGCATCTAAGCTACCTTTAAAACGAAACTTAAGCTAATAACTTAGGAATGACAAAAGACTAAGCACCAAAAATCAAAGTTTATCCATATTATGCATAATACTTGTATTCATCCTACTATCTCGTAGGATAATTATTTCATTGTAGATTTCAAATCAGCCGTTTGAATTTGGGATAGAATGGTTATTTAGTATGAAAAACTTTATGAGAGAATTGATTATAATTGTAGATTTCAAATAATCAGTTTGAACCTATTATAGAAATGTGACTAAATTTTGGGCCCTATTTCAACAAATGTCACTTTGTCAAATGTTATAGCAAAATGTCCGGTATATATGCTTATATACCAAGTGTAAAATTTTATATACCAAGTATAAAAAATTATATACCCAATGCATTTCAGTACAGTAATTAAAATTGGTAGATATGTGTATCTACCAAGTGTAAAAATATATATACCTGGACATTTAGTTATAAAATTTTAAAAGTAGACATCTACTTAATCAAATTTAAAATTTTAGTTATCCACCTAAATTTCTCATTTATATTCATCCCCTTCCTCTCCACTTAGCTTTCCTAGGTTATGTACTCTCATTTAGGCGTCAAAATATTCAATTAATAAATTACAGATAGTCGAGTTTGAGCATGCACAAATTAATCAAACAAAACAATTAAAATTAAGTTTAAGTCTCCCCTCAAAAAAAAAAAAAAAGTTTTAGTCAGGCATGATTAATATATATTTAAATAGGTAATGTTTTGTATAAACTTGCGTGTCTGGTTTAAGTTCCTCTAGTTCATACCTTATAGAAGTATCGAATTGTGTGGGAGCCGAAGACTTTTCTTCTTCTTTGACTTATATATAGGCGTAATGATTCGAACTTTCTCACCCTATTTTTTTTTTTTTTAATGTACATATGTATTACACGTTCTTCAATTAATATACTCAAATTTATATTTTTTTCATG
>JXTC01000657.1:89274-119274 GCA_002914845.1 Trema orientale
AGGAGTATGTTAACCCAGATTATAAATTCACTGCCTATACCAACAGAAGAATTTACCTCTTCATTAGGATTTGGAAATTCAATCTTTCTGTCAATTCTCCCTGGCCTAAGGAGGGCTTGATCCAGAATATCAATACGATTTGTTGCCATCAAAACCTGTCAAAGGTGCATTTTAGAAAAGTGTTTTGGATAACATAAAGGATATTTTTAAAAATCAAATCATGTTAATCACGTATCCATTGAGTGAATAAGAACAAATAATACCTTGATCTTGTTTGATGCTTCAAATCCATCCAACTGGTTAAGAAGCTCCAACATAGTCCGCTGCACCTCACTGTCTCCATTGCCACTTCCAGATTCCATTCGAGCAGACCCAATACTATCAATTTCATCCATAAAGATGATAGATGGAGCATGCTCCCTGAAACAAATAATACTTCTTATTTAATGGGAAAGGAAGCAAGATCATAAAGTACACAATCAACCAGAACAAAAGCAAAAATCATAAGTTCAAAGACACTCCAAAGTTTCCAAGTTAGAAGAGTCATTTCATACCATTGCTAGAACTTAACCGTCAATACTTTTCTACCGATCATCAAGTATTATTAAAAGAACCAAACCACATAAGAGCTTCCCAACATAGGCATAACATAGCCACATAAAATGGGTAAAAGAATTCATTAAGACAATGGAAAAAAAGATACAACGTCAACAAGGGAAACAAATCAAAAACACAAGATTGAAACAAACCTTGCCATGACAAAAAGTTCTCTAACCATTCTGGAGCCTTCTCCAATGTACTTCTGAACCAATTCAGAACCAGAAACCCTGATGAAAGTACAATCAGTATGATGAGCCACAGCCCTAGCCAAAAGTGTTTTCCCGGTACCAGGTGGACCATACAGCAGGACACCCTATATAGGAGAATGGAAAAATTTAGAGCCAAAAAATAACAGTCAGTGCCTCCCACGGTTACATCTAACCAGATGCTATAACTTGAAATCCATTACTACCTTTGGTTGAGCTATTCCAAGACTCTCAAACAATTCAGGATGTTTGATTGGAAGCTCAATGACCTGAGAAGCAAATTACAAATCATGCATTAAAACACATCAAGTGAACAACAAAGCAACCAAGACGAATCATAGACTCAAACTGAAAGAAATGGAAATTCAGAAACTTAGAATGCATCAAGAAATACCTCCTTAATTTCTTTGATCTGTTGATCAAGCCCACCAATCATATCATAAGTAGAATCTGGAACCTTTTCAACTTTCATAAGGTTGACCAAAGGATCTACTTTGCTTGGCAAGACCAAATGAAGAACATAGCTGTCATTGCGGAGAGCAACTCTAGTTGATGGTGTAATCTTCGTGATATCAATGCTTTTATCAATGTCAACAACGTATTTCCCTTCTGGATGAACCTGCAAAAAGAAAGAAATAAACGTTGACCATTAATTATAAGAAGTTCAGAATGAATACCTTTTCTGTTATGAAGTTTCAAATGACACGGAAGTTACAGAGACAACATGATACTTACCTTCACTAAAACCTTGTTTTTTCCCATTACTTTGACTACTTCACCAACATAGGATCCAGGCTCCTGAAGCAGCTGTAGCTCTTCCCTAAGCATTCTCACTGTTGAAATAACACACTTAAAAAACTTCACCGATCGATTCGATGCAACAATTCCAAATTTAAACACAATAACCCTCTTCAGAGTCAACAGTAAAATACTCAACTCCCGATAAAACCAAATCTACCCATTAACATCCTTTCAAATTTTAAGCAGAAACACAAATCAGTTGCACGTAATGATACCCACCCAAAAAATGCTTACATGCTCAAATACTTGCCTATTAGGGCCCTTTTTAAATCTTCTATATTAATTCCAAATATTCAAACTACTAATTAAACGGAATCTTCATGGTATAAACTGGATAGATTTGTTTCTGCCCACAAATGTACCAAATATACATTCACTGTACAAACGACGTTTCTAAATACCACAAAACTTGTATTCAGTTCGAAATCTCAGTAAAGGATGGTGCTTTCCCAAACCAGAGAACGGAAAGAAGTACCAAATACTCAATTCGCATATTCGTATGCTGAATTTCTTAATCATCATTCTAGTCAAAATTCAAACTTCCGATTAATAGGTCCCAATATTCCCACTTTCAAATCTCTCTCTCTTTTTCGAGCTTCTCATTCTTTCTTGACAGATTTCTACAAACAAAGACTTCTTCCATCAACAAACTAATCGATAATTCAACACCCTATGAGCTCTATCTTAAACCCTATGAACAAAAGAACAAAAACCCAATTACAAATCCATAATAAGAAACCGACCCAGAAATCCAAAACTGTAGCTAAATCGAAAAACAAATTCCAATCTGCCCTAAAGAAACTCAAACAATTATTGCCATAATTAGGGTTAGATGATAGAAAAGCGGACCTCTGGAATTGAGCTCGTTGCGCTGAGCCTCAAGACGATTAAGATTGTGGGTTTTCTGGCGGACCTGGAGCTGGAGCTCGTGGATGTGTTGGAGGTAGTACTGCCTGAGACCTTCCCCTTGCTTAGCCCCCGCCTTGGCCGAACAAGTCTCCTCCGGCAACGCCTCCGGTTGCTTGGATTCTACTCCGACGGTCGCCATTGGAGCTCTTCCTTCTGATTTGCGTTTTTGCCTCAATCTTCAAAACGAGAAGAGAATCGGAGCTTTTTCTTGACTTGCCTTGTCTTGCGTGAGAAGTCGGTTTGTGATTTGGGAATGACAGAAGCTGTACCCAAGAGAGAGAGCTCTCTCATTTATTTGTGAGCTTTTTTCGAGTTCAATGACGGTAACTAAACTTGGACCTCGAAAGGGCTTCAAAATGGGCCTCACTTGACAACAATAGGGCATTATTAGATACTAAATGCCCTTTTTGGATACTCTTTTAGATAAAAGTACAAGTTTTTCAATTCTTCTTAGATTAATACCCTTTTTAGGGTTACAAAGTATGTATTGCCCTCCACTTAAACAATAAACTTAGATGAGATGTCAACCACTATTAACATTAATTGAAATGCTAATCGGTAAATTTTTTTTATTTTATATTCTTATTTTTTTAGAATTTGCAAAGTAATTGATTTTAATTTTAGTGATAAAGCATCCTTTTTTTCCCCCTCCAATAACAGCTTCTTGTAAAATATTGAATTTGCTCCTAATTTTTCTCAAGACAATCGATGATAAATGAATGGTTGATATTTTATTTATTGACTGGGTGAGTTATATCCACTATTGATTTGAACTATTTTTTGACTAACTGGTTGATATTTAAAACCAAAGAATAGCTAATTTTAGTAATGAAATAGAATAATATTCCAAAGGGTTTATGGCACAAATGGTCCCTAAATTATCCAACTTGTTGCAATTTGATATTAAAAATTTTAATTATAGCAATTAAGCCCCTAAATGCTTCGATTTGAAGTAATTTGATTTATATACTGTTTAAATTTTAACATGCATTAAATTTTTGACCAAAATACACATGAGGAGCATATTGTAATATTTGAAAGTGTAATTAAAGGAAAATAAATTGAACAAAATGTTTTGGGGAGAATAAAATATTTATTATTTGTATTTTTAAGAGTTATTGTAGTTGCAAATTTGAAAATTTTTCTATGATTATTCATTTTTATACTTAAATTTCTAAATTACTGTTTAGAATATACTTTCAAATGCTATTACGTACTCCTCACACGTAATTTTGATTAGAAATTTAATAGCAGATTGCAATATAGACAATCTAGGGACCAAATTTGTTCAAATCGGAACGTTTAAGGGTTTAATTATCATAATTAAGACTTTGAGGACCAAATTGCCACAAATTGTATAGTTCATTGACTATTTGTACTGTTACTTGATCCCAAAATTGAGTTAATTATAGCAATGACCTCTAAATTAACAATGACCTTTAAATTATACTCATAGTACAATTTTGGCTTCTGAAATTTCAACTTATGTAGCAATGGTCCCTGAATTATAAAATTATAATAATAGCCCTTTTACCACAGATGTTAGCCTTTTTTTTTTAAAAAAAGAACAAATATTAGCTTTTTAACAGAAATTGACAAATCGTATAATTTGACATTATTTACTTCTGTGCGTAAGAATCTCATTTTAAGATATAGTTATCAAATTGTGTACTTTGCACATGACTCACTTTTGTTAACATGGTCATTTTCACAACAATTGTATAAGTCTTAGTAGTCTACTATGTAAGTTGAAATTTCGGAATCTCCCTCTTAACCAGAATTACCAAACTGTATACATTGTAATGACTCATTTTCATTACATATTTGACAGTTTATAACAAAAGGATTATTGCTATAATAATTATAAAATTTAGGGGTCATTACTATATAAGTTGAAAATAAAAATTGATGGGTCAAAGTTGTACAACATGCATAATTGAGAGGCTATTAATGTAATTACGCCTCCAAAAATATATTCAGTGAGCTACTATTGGCCCCAAGGGCCGTGTATGTTGCAAACCGAACCTGGGTATAGGCCCATAAATTCAGGTAGGGGAGGTGTGCATGTGCTTCGAATGCCAGATCCCATAGTACGGCCTGGTACGACTCTGAATCGACTGAGAAAAAAAGCCCAAAATGATTCTATATAAGCAACCCACTTCCTCGTTCGCGTTTTTGCGCCTAGCCCTTTGTTGCAGAGAGCTCTGTTCTCTATTTTCCATTTTTCTTTTTTTTTTCAAATTTTTTTTCTTTTTTTTTAATAATTAGAAATAATTAACATTTTCTGGGTTATTTCTTTCTAGATTTGACTATTATCAGAGCCATTGTTAAGGGTTAGGAGGTGTGGATCGTTTTTCAATTTCTCAAAATCAATCATCTTTTCCCACCTGTGTCGAAATATACCGCCAATTTCTTTGCACCAAATCTCTCTCTGTATAATCCCAGATTAGATTTTTAACATCGTTTTAGCTGATCATTTTTATTAATTGCCCATTTTGTTTTTGGGTTTGATTTCTTGCCATACAAAAAAAGGGGGGGAAATTTGTTGGTATTAGGGTTTTTTTGTTTGATTTTGAAATATAGATCAGAAAAAAAGATTAGTTTTGTTGTTCTGGTTTTTGGGTTTTGTTTGTTTTTGAGTTGTAAGTGATATGGATAAGAAGAAGGTGGCTGTTCCGCTTGTTTGCCATGGCCATTCCCGTCCTGTGGTGGATTTGTTTTATAGTCCAGTTACGCCTGATGGGTTCTTCCTCATAAGTGCCAGCAAGGGTACGTTTCATATCCGAAATTTTTAATATTGTTTTTGAATTAGTAGGTTAGATTTGTGCACGTATATATGTATATACATGTATGTATATCACTAATGGATGTGTATGATGGTTTAATCTAACTTTTGATTTTCTTAATTTGATACATCTAAATGAAGTAGAGAAAATCGTTATATCTGTCTAGTGAATTGTAGTAATGTGCAATGATATTTTGGTTTTGACTGATTTCATTTATCGAGAAAAACATTTTCGGGGGTCTTACTTTTGTGATTTAGATTCTAGTCCCATGCTGAGAAATGGAGAGACTGGAGATTGGATTGGAACATTTGAAGGACATAAAGGTGCAGTGTGGAGTTGCGGCTTGGATACCAATGCTCTTCGGGCTGCAACTGGTTCTGCAGACTTCTCTGCGTATGGCTCCTTTTTTTTTTTTTTTTAAATGCTTGTTTTAGTAGGATGGTTCGTTTCTTCTGTTCTTGGTTATTAGAAGTGTTCACTTTCTTAGCTAGATTCAAGCATTCAGCTATCCCGTTTGATATAGTGAACTCGTATTTTAAAAACCAGTCTGATGTCAACTGAAATGTACATAGATGTTAGTAATTGGTTGCACTTGAAATGTATATATATTTTTTGTATACTTGAACGGAAAGTTGGGAAATTCAAATCTTTGTTTCAATGCTTTTGCTAATTGCTGCACATTACACATGCATATTACTTGAGGCTTTGTGTGGGTTTTCTTTTTCCCTCTTAGGTAAGATAATATCTCTTGTAAGGGTGACGGTACAATATACTTATTCTTATAAGGGTGACAGTAATATGCTTTTTTCTTTGAAGGTTTTCCTTCTAGAAAGGGTGACAATAAGATACTTATATTTCTTAAATGGGTGACGGTAACATACTTATTGCTTGAGACAGTGACAGTCAAATACTTATATTTCTAAAAGCGGTTACTGCTTGTACTTAGCAGTTAATACAAAGCTTAATTTTTGTCTCACGTTGCTTTGTATTATGTATCACATTTTGTCTGTGTACACCATACTTGATTCCGTAAATGTTATTCTTTTTATGGAAATTTTGTTATTAAGTAACACTATAAATCAACTAATGTCAGAACAAACCTTTTGTCTAATTAGGTCATAATATACATTATGTCTTCTTTGGTGGCCTCTTAGCTTTCACGGTTTCAGTTGGAAATAAAGACAATTTTGATTCTGATTTATGGAGTTTTATTTTTTAAATCATAGATGAACTAAAAGAAATTGAAGGTGTTTATTTTTTTTAAAAAAAATTTCATTTTTTATTCCAAGCCTTGGTTCTTTGTACTTTGTTGGATCTCAAGCAGTAGAGAACTATGAGCCCTGACAAAAGAAGTAAAACGATACTGTTTTAAAATTGAGTTAGGTAAACTGATTAAAAAAAAAAAAGTTGATATACCATGTTGAATTGATGTACAGGAAAGTTTGGGATGCATTGACAGGGGATGTACTACACTCTTTTGAACACAAGCACATTGTTCGAGCCTGTGCTTTTTCAGAGGTAGCTTCTCCTCCAAGCTTGTTTCCATATGTGACAGCTATCTTTATTCTCAGTCAGCGTGCGTTTATCAGATAGGGCCAGGAGATTTCAAAACTTTTCAGAACCTGTGTTCAACTTTTATGTTTGTTGCATGTTTCTCCTACCTGGATTATGTGCGAGGCATCAATGCTTCCACATAATGGAAGCCTCCAAATTAGTTATTATCTATTGTGATGTTATGAGCTGAATCTAGTTGTAAGGGTTTGCTATTTCCAGTTAGATTTTGATTAATAGGTATGTGTTGAAACCTTATGTTTGGACTTTTACTCTGTTCTCTCTTCTTATTTTCCTTTTTCTTTTTGTCTCTCTTTTTTATGTGATTTTGTACATCACATTTGATGGTTGTCAATTGGACCATAGGATACACACCTTCTACTTACTGGAGGATTAGAGAAAGTTCTTCGAATCTATGATTTGAATCGGCCAGATGCCCCTCCTAGAGAAGTGGACAAATCCCCTGGTTCAATCAGAACTGTTGCATGGCTGCACAGCGATCAGACAATATTAAGTTCTTGTACTGATATGGGTGGTGTCAGGTATGCATACATTGCAAAGCTCTTGATGTTGCTATATATGTTAGGCCTGAATGGTTTATCATGCTTTCCCTGGTTTTACTGAAATTACTGGGTGATTATTGACTGTACAGATTATGGGACGTAAGAAGTGGTAAAATAGTTCAAACCCTTGAAACCAAGTCATCTGTCACTAGTGCTGAAGTGAGTCAAGATGGACGTTACATAACAACTGCTGATGGATCTACTGTTAAGTTCTGGGATGCAAATTAGTGAGCTACGAGCTGGATTGCTTTTTGTTTTTCTTGGGGGCTAGAGTATCTTTTTGCTTGGTTTACAATGTTTTCTCTACTTGTTTCTTTCCAGTTTTGGGTTGGTGAAGAGCTACGACATGCCATGCACCGTGGAGTCAGCATCACTGGAACCAAAATATGGGAACAAGTTCATTGCTGGGGGAGAAGATATGTGGATCCATGTATTTGATTTCCACACCGGTGAAGAAATTAGTATGTGCTTCAACATATAATCCTTTCTTATTTAAGATATACAGAGGAACATCCTGAGTTGGCTTGAAATAATTTTGGGTTGGTTTTTTAATCCTTTTCCTTTTTTAATACGAATGCAGCATGCAATAAGGGTCACCATGGTCCTGTTCACTGTGTGCGGTTCTCCCCCGGAGGGGAATCATATGCCTCAGGATCTGAGGATGGAACCATTAGAATATGGCAGACTGGCCCTTTGACAAATGAAGACACTGAAGCTCCCCCAGCAAATGGGTCAACCGGAAAAGTCAAAGTAACTGCAGAAGAGGTTTCTAGGAAAATCGAGGGGTTCCACATTGCTGATGAAGGAAAGTCCGGGGAAAAGGAAGAGGCAGGAAATGAGTGACAAATCAATCGCCATATGATATAAGATACAAACTAGACTTTTTGGTTTTTTGTACCATTTATAGTTGCTGCTGCATCTTTGGTCAGATGTCGGAAATTGCCCTATAAGATATAGGTGCTTAATCCTTTTTGTTACTTTTGTGTTCTGGCAGAATGTATATGCAAGACAATAAGTATATCTTTCTTATCTGAACAGCTACGTGTCGGAAACCTTTTGAAAATCAATAGAATTGAAATGCTTTGATTGTTGAACTCGGTGTCCCTATCTCTTTCTTACCTTAGAAATATGTAAATATTTTTTCATTAACCCTTGTATTAACTGCGGATTCATGTATATTGTGTACTTTCAAGTATTTTAACACTTACATAGGAAAGCCTACTTGAAATTGTAGTTTTTCGTTTTTATATTTTTTCTTTTAGAAATGTAGAATCTATACAGCATAACAGATATTACCATAAGTGAATGAAGTACATTTTTCTTCCCTCTTAAGCAGGTTACTTGTAATTGTCACTGCCTGCCATATGCAGAACAGCTAGTGCAAAAGTTATGATGCCTTCTGTACTTTTCTCTATAAATGGGGAACTTACAGACGACAAATTATGAACGGAAAGGTTTTGGAAATGAAAAAGGGAAGGGATTCTCAATTTAAATTCTGAAATTTGGATTCTGCAAGATAATACGTTGTGTTTAAGAATTTCTAAAAATTAACATCTAAGTTGATTTTTTGAATAATTTTAATTGGTAAAAGATAATAATATCGTCAAATTTAAGGAAAATAATAAGGACTAATATAATTTTAATAGAGAATATTATTATTTTTTTATTATTAAAATTGGTCAAAAAGTCAGTTCATGTATTAATTTTCAGAAATTTTTAATCTCGTGGTATTATTTTGCGGAGTATAAACTTCAAAATTTATATTGCAGAATACTCAGGCTTCATGGTATTTTTTTATAGTAAAAAATAAATCAAATAATTTTCTTTTTAATGTTTACTTTCTTTTTAGCAATAAATAGGAAACAACATAATGTAATTACTAGAATCTGTTTTTAATAAACATCGTGGATACTGTAAAATGTCTTCATAGATCATTTATAGCGAAACAATATATACATGTGCCTTTTAAAAGTTAATAAGAGCTTTCCTCACTATTTAAAAAAAAAAAAATTAAAGGGCATACAAGTGATTTATAATCTATTTCAATAGAATTTGCAATGGAATCGCATTGTGTTTCTCTTTCTTAATTTCTGTAATCTTGGGGGCCACAAGAATCGGTTTTTTAATTATGTAAATAAACATACTAATGGGTAAACAATATTAGGAAGGGAGATAATTATTTTTGCACCAAATAGTTTTTAAGCGTTATTATTATTTTTTAAGTGGAATTTAACCAATAACCTTAATTTATTAGAAAAAGAAAAATAACGCATACACTCTGAAATCAAACTCCCAACTTAATACTTAATTTCTACCTATCCAACCACTGAGCTAGCCTTAATAGGCTTTTTAAGCATTATATTATTTAAAGCAGATCATTTTTCAAATATTTTAAGAAATTCTGAACATATTTTACGCCCTCTCTTTTTAACTCCCTACTTCTCTTGATCTCCACTCTGCTGGGAGGGACAATCTCTGAATCTTTCTCTTTGTAGGATTTTTCTCGTTTTATTTTTTTGTCCTTATTTTTAATTTTTTCTTGTCTCAATAATCTTTGTTTAAATGAAGGTAGATATTCACATAAACCTAGATCTTTGAAAGTTTCTTCTACTTGAATCTCGATTTGTATAGGTTTATTTGTTTTTGCGTTCTTTTTTTATTTATATTAACTTCTAAAATCCAAATCTAGAAAAACTTATACAATCAGTGATTGATATTTGCAGAATATCCATTGCAAAATCCAAAGTCAAGTGGGTGAATGAAGGTCAGTTTGTAATAGCTAAAGAGATTTATATATCATATTGTTTAAAGTTGTATGGTTAGGACAAGCTACAGCCATTCTCGTTAAAAAAGATCTTTATTTCTTATTCTAAGTCCAACGCATTGTCAGTTAGAAAAGATCATTATTTTAACATTGAGTTCTTGGCTAAGGTTAAACTTAGTTTTATTTATTTATTTACTTATTTGCGAAGTGAGTATGGACGTATGGTTCAATTTAAAAACCAAATATGCAGAAAATATATGCAGTCTCATTAGTCTTGCGTAAGTATATTTTTGCGATTATTTCTAGCAAATATGTTCACCGCCTTCGGAACTACACCATGCGGCTGGCAACTCGCAAGTCTCTGGACATTCCAGTTGACTTTTGGTTATTGCTTAAACTTTTTTTATATACCAAAAAAAAAATTGAAAACAAAATGAAGAACTCAGACTCAATGGGATAAATAAAATACAAAATATATTACGAAATTCAAGATAGGGGGAAGGGGGGGTCAAGTCAACGACTCAAAGCATCCAGCTTTTCCAATTAAAAGAAAAAACAAATAAATGAATAAAGGGATAATTGCAAAAAAATACTTTGAAGTTTGGATGTTCTGTAATTTAAATTCTGAAGTTTAGACTCTGTAAAATAATACCTTAAAATTAAGAATTTCTGAAAATTAATACCCTGAACAGATTTTTTGACCAATTTTATGAACGAAAAGATAATAATATCATCCATTAAAACTAGATTAATCTATATTATTCATCTTAATTTTGAGAATATTATTGTATATTATTAGTTAAAAATCAACACAGGGTATTAATTTTCAGAAATTCGTAATCTCAAGGTATTATTTTGCGAAATCCAAACTTTAAAATTTAAATTACAGAACATCCAAACAAGAAGGTATTTTTTTGCAATTATAAATAAATAAATAGTCTATAGAATCGGAATTACTTTTAATCGTAAATTAAAAAAGAAAGTAGGGTTATTTTGGTCATGAGGAGCATAAATAAATAAGTAAATCCTCGGAGTCGAAGGGTCAGTTGGAGCATTGGCGACCGTCTTTGCTTTCTCGTTCCTGAAAATCTCTCTCTCTCTCTTTGTTTGGTTTGTGTTTCGCGAAGGAGCTTTGTTCTCCGAGTCGCAGACTGGTTGAATTTTGGGAAATCTTTAAGAAGAGTTCTAAGAGTTTGTATTTGGCGCTAAAAATAAAAATAAATATAAAAAAAAGAAGAAGAAGAAAGAGAGAAAGATGTCGGGTAAAGGCGCCAAGGGTCTGATTATGGGGAAGACCTCCGCGGCTAACAACGCCAACAAGGACAAAGATAAGGACAAGAAGAAACCCATCTCTCGTTCTTCCAGAGCTGGCCTTCAGGTTTTATTTTCTTTCTTCTTTTTCTTGCTTTTCTATTTATTTATTTCTTTATTTGAGGGTTATATGGCTTGTGAAATTTCTGGGAACATGTAGTGTAAGTGAAGCCTCACTTTTGTTATTGTTATTATTATTATTATTATTATTTTTATAAAGAAAAGAAAACAAGAAGAGAAAAGAAAAGAAGCGAGAGAATTAGTTCTTAGTCTCTCTTTTGACCCTTTATTTTTTTCTTTTTCTTTTTCTTTTTGGCTACTAGATTGTTGCGTTAATTATTCGCTCAAACTGTTTTGTCAAGCACGTTAAATAAGTTTTTCTTACTTTCGAGACAAACACAGAAAATATGCACATCTAATCTATACGTTTTATGGGGCAAGATCTTGGCAGTTATATCTTATTTATTCGAGACTGACTGGACTGGTTTTCATCAAGGGGTAGAGTAGAGACATTATGGAAATTTTTGGATTCAGCCTTGTTTATTTGGTTATTATTATTCTAGACTGGTCTTCGGTTTCAGCATTCTCATTAGCCTATTTTTCTAGAATAAGAGGTCGACTGTTCTCTGTTTTATATTTCTGACATTTGCCTTGGGGATGTTTCATTCCGTTTAGAGTGGAAGTCTCTAGTCTGGGATCGGCTCCTTGTAGCTCTAAGTTCTTCACTGTACGGCATTCTTTGACGGAGTGTATGTAGTCTTGGTTTTAATTTGTGTAATTCTGTTTTTGTGATTAATGAAGTAATTATAGCCCTTTTGTTTACCGGATATTGTGCTGTGGTATGTTTAATTGCAATCGTAAAAAAAAAAAAAAAGAGGGAAAAAAAAAGAGAAAAGAAAAGAAGTCAGAAGGGTCACGTCCTTTGAAAGCGGAGCAAAGCATATTGTTCTTCGTTCTTCTTCTCTGGATTTGATTGTTGTTTGTGATTTCACTTGAAAAACCTGATCAACCCTTGAAGGATAAATTTAGAGAGACCACTATTCCACTCTACTACACAAACTAATAACTAAATTCTTTTCTAGCATAGGTAACACAATAGTCCAAATTCGTATGGACAATGTCCGTCTGGGCGTTATTTGATTCTCAAAATCATTGAGTTTTGTTTTTAATCCACACTAGGGGAGGACTTCACTTTTCCACCAATCTTCATTTTGGCAAATACTGTTTCCTATTTAACATCAATTTTGATACTATAGTTTTGTTGTAAACTGAATTACAATCTGTTAATATTATGGTCATTGGAAGTTCTGGTGGGTGCACCTATAGTATCCCTAAGAAACGTGGTCCATAAGGATGAAATTCAAATGTAACCATTACATAGAGATAGAGGGACTGATGCATCATTAATTGATTTGTAGTATAATATAATTTTTGTCGTACATCAAAAAGTGAAAATTGTGAGGTGTCGCACTATTACCTGACAATTTGTAATATTTAGCACAGTTGTGTGACAATTATGATATTACGTGACAATTTATAAACTAACTGAATTTTCCTCCACCGTGAATTTTTTTCTTTTTTTTTTTTTAATTAATGATATTGTGATTTGCAGTTCCCTGTTGGTCGTATCCATCGTCTCCTGAAATTGAGGACCACGGCCAACGGGAGAGTTGGAGCTACTGCTGCGGTTTACTCTGCTGCAATCTTGGAGTATCTGACTGCAGAGGTGTTGGAGTTGGCAGGCAACGCGAGCAAAGATCTCAAGGTGAAGCGTATTACTCCGAGGCATCTTCAGCTCGCTATACGCGGTGACGAAGAACTTGATACTTTGATCAAAGGAACCATTGCTGGTGGAGGAGTGATCCCCCACATCCACAAGTCCCTCATTAACAAGTCGTCCAAGGACTGAGCTCACAAGCGGGTTTTGGCTGCAGAGCTGAAGCGACTTTTTCTTAGATCAGGATAATAATTATGCGCTTAATTTGTTAGTGGTAGTTGATCTTCTAGATTTTGGACTCGTGTTTCAGCTGATATTTCATTGTGGGTAATGTTGTTATATGACGTTTTTCAGTTAACCTTAGTTTTAAGTTAAGATCAGATTCTCACGTAGTATCATATCACGTTTTCAGTCAGTCAGAAGTCAGTGTCTTATTTGTTATCGAATTGCATGTTATGATTATTATATATTGTACTTCGCGGAAAACCGTACGCCATCTACTTTCCTGTCCTTTTGTTCTCCACTACTCTGTGTTATAATTGAGAAAGACTGTCCAGTTTCAGTACCACATATATAGATGCATATGAGACCCATCACAAAATTTACATGTGGTTTCACATCTCTATCAGCGTATTATTTTACTAAAGTTGTCTTTGAATTATATTTTACCAAGTTCTCACTTTTGTGGTGAACTGTCGTCTTTTAAGGTCTCGTTAGAAGATTTATGAGCCTACCCAAAAAATAATAATAATAATAATAGTATCAAATTCCGAGTGTTGTTAATTTTCAATTCGTTTTCCATGCTCGGCGAACCTATTAAAAACAAACATCCACGCTCATTAACCCACTAGAGTTCATACCAATAACTATAAAAGATAAACAGCGTAATAGTTGCAAAATGCTCAAATGTATTGCCTGCGTTATGGTCATAAAATGCTCAAATGTATTCAAGGCTTTAACAGTCACTGGGTCCTATTTAAAATGCTCAAACGTGGCCCCTAGACTATACTGCCAAAAATACTGGTCTGCAAAAACCTCATACAGTGCTGAATGCCCGAATCAATTCCCACAACCCAAATGAATAAAAAAGAATCGTCCTGCTCTCATCATGCTCAGAAATCACCCCTCAAAAAATCAATAAACAAGTTTCAACATCTCAAATAAAAAGATGATATCATCAGAATCACCGGCATCTGCCACCAATTTTGTTTCCAATTATTTCGAAAATTAGATGGCTGAAACCTTAGGAACCTCTACTGGGAACTGATGGATTTCATCCATCCACGGGTTCCTTTCCTTTGCTGGATTTATTGTCCTTAAAGCTTTCCATACTGCACTGTTACACTTGAACCCTGAGCCGAAAGCTATTTGCCATGTCCTATCTCCTCTCTTGATCCTTCCCTTGGCTTCAGAATAAGCCAATTCGTACCAAAGAGAGCTGCTTGAAGTGTTTCCGAATCGATACAACGTCATCCTTGATGGTTCCATATGCCAATCAGATAGCTGCAAGTTTTTCTCCAATTCGTCCAAAACAGCTCTTCCTCCAGCATGAATGCAAAAGTGCTCAAACGCTAGTTTGAAATCCGGAATATAAGGTTTGACCTTCATCTTTAGAAGCTTCCTCCCAACTAAAGTAGCAAAGAAAAGTAGCTGTTCGGACATTGGCAGAACAAGAGGCCCCAGTGTGGTGATGTTGGTCTTCAAAGCATCACCTGCTACTGCCATAAGATCCTTTGATAAAGAAACACCAATTTTCCCATTGGAGTCTTCTTCTTGGGTAACACAGGCAAAGCACTTGTCATCAGCTCCCTTGTGAGTGCGGACAGTATTTAACAACTGGTATTTTGATCTTCTTCTGTCAGATCTTTTGTTTGAAAGCAGAATAGCAGCACCTCCCATCCGGAATAAGCAATTTGAAACAAGCTTTGATCGGTCATTGCCAAAGTACCAATTCAGTGTGATGTTCTCCATGCTGACAACCAGGGCATAGGAGTTAGGATGGACCTGAAGAAGATCTTTAGCAAGATCAATTGATAGAAGACCTGCACTGCAACCCATCCCACCTAGATTATAGCTAGTAATATTCCCTCTAAGCTTGTAATGGTTGACAACCATTGCCGAAAGAGACGGAGTTGGATTGAAGAGGCTGCAATTCACCACCAAGATTCCAATGTCCTTAGGTTTCACTGAAGTCTTAGCAAACAGCTCATCAATTGCACCAAACATCACAGCTTCAGCTTCTTTCCTAGCTTCTGCCATTGAGGGGTTCGGAGGAATATTGAGCACAGCCTCAGGAAGGTAAGTCGAATCTCCAAGACCCGATCTCTCAAGGATCTTACGCTGGAAATCCAAACTCTGCTCTGTAAAGGTACCGGTCATCCGAGACTGATCCATAAAAATCTTCTTGGTGCACTTCCGCGATTCATCCGGTTTGTAGCAGGAGAAGTTGACAAGGTAAACAGGGCGAGGCCGGGAAAGAAAATAGAGGGTGCAAAGGAAAACGAGGAGGGTCGAACAAATAATGACCGAAATCAGATTGAACTGGAGATTCTCCCAAATATCATAAAGATCCTGGAGAGAAAATGTGGATAACTGAGCAGCAATTACAACCACAAGAGGGGAAAGGAAGAGGTACATTCCATGAGTAATAAGGTAATGGTAGCCAAGCTTCACATATTTTAGCTTAATAGATTTTTTGAAGTCTGGGAGGTTGCGGGATGAAGATGGTTGGACCAAAGGGGTATCAGGATTTGGCTCTGCCATTATTTCCCCTGATTAAAATCCAATAAATTAGCAATTTAACTCGGTAAAAATGCACCAAAACTTCATAGGAGCGAGAATTCAAATAAGCACCAGATAGAGAACTAAAGAAAAACAAATGGGCAATACTGAAATCAGAAGCCTCAAAACATGATATCAGAGAAAGATACGAACTTTTTGTGACAATCTAAATCAAAAACTACAAAACAAAAGAAAGCAACATTTCTTTTCGTCTATTTTATTTTATTTTTTCCAAGATGTAAAAATCTGTATCTTCATCTCTGGCGGATGAGATTTAGCAACGTATATCATAATCCCAGATCAGAAATTGACAGAAATAAATATACAAATATAAAAATCTTTATATTGATCTACCCAAGTATGGGAAATTTCCAGGATTTGAAAAAGAAACACAACAAAGAATATAACCAAAAATTATTGGAATGCATGGCTTAAAGCTGCAAAATGAAGATTGAAGCAAATCCCAGATCTAGAAAACTAACCTTGTGTACGGAGAATCGACTGGAAATGGCAGGAATCTCACCAGAGAAAAGCGGGAGAGAATGACGGAGAGAGATAGAGAGAGAAACCGGTAATAAAGAATTTGAAATTCAAATAAAATGAGAATTTTTTAAGAGAGCGTGTGTGTATAAATATGTATACATACGATATATATATATATATATATAAAAGTAGTGAACAGTGGGTGAGGAGGGGTGGGCTTCCAATATTAATTTAATTCAAGTTATATAAGGCATTTAGAGAAGAATAATGTAATGAACACAACGATGGGAAAGAAAGAGAATATGATATGGGAACTTTGAATCAAAGCGGCGAAGACACCGAGGGCACGCGCTTTTTGAAGGCGGCGCTACCTGTTTTCATTTTCCATCAATTATTGACCTTTCGTAAGCGGCTCTGATCTCTCTCTCTCCGACTGTCATCAAGTTACGTGATGTATGATCTTCTTGACCGGATCAATTATTCGGGGTTTGTTTGGATTTACCTCTCTAGTTTTGTTGTTTAAATGAATTGAAAATAAAAGTGAAAATTTTGTTTTGATTTTTAATTTTAAAATAAAAAATATGTTTGACAAATTTATTTTTACTGTCTCTCTCTATAAACAAAAAAATATACATATATAAACTTGTATTTAATTTTATATATGTACATATATATATATTTATTATAAATATGTGCATTTTTTTTATATTTTCAAATTTATTTAAAAAAAATATAGGTATTAGAAATATTTTATTACCATTTTTTTGGAAAATTTTTGTAATAATTTTTGAAAACAAGAAATAAAAACAAAGTTGAGCAAATTTTGAAAAAAAAAAAAGTTCTATTTTTCTGTTAAGAAAAACAGAAAACCAAAGTGAATCTAAGTAGATCCTATTAGAACTCCATTTTTTTTAAGCGATCATCTTAATTATTACAACCATTTTTTTTCTTAGAAGTATTTGAAAAATAAGATAAGGAAAAAAAACAAAATGATTTTTTTGAGTATTAATACAAGTCCAAAAAGTGCCGCCTCAAAAAAAAAAATCCAAAAAGTGCAAAATTTGTTGACCGTTGAGAGTTTTTGCCTAAAACAAAGAGAATTTCTAATCCAAAATCCAGGAAATGGAGAAGTTTCAACGGTAATTCTCTCCCCAAATAACGTCTCTATGCATTCATATAACTCGAATAACTCGTTTAGCCTTTATTTAGCATGATCTCATAAATTATACAACGTTGTGTTATATATGTATGTACATATGTAGGTTGCCAATCCAGTTGGTATTTTTTTTTTCCACTTATGTGTAGGTATTTTTTTTTAACCGTCGAATCATCATCTAATAGTGATCCAACGACTATAATGAGGTGCATGAAAAGACGTGTATCATTAATGCTATTTATCTCTCTTACTTTTTTATAATAAAAAAATATGCATGATAAATTTTCATTAGCTAAATTGATAAAAAAAAAATCTACTGGATTAGTGCCCAATATATATATAACTATAAATATTAAGGGAATCTATCACCATAAATATTGAATTGAAAATGAAGATTATAGTCCAAGGACTTAATATACAAATACCATAAATAAAAAAGGACGATATAAATTCGATGATTCTTCAGTGAGGATAATGGAGTGGATGTGGATGCTTCCCTTTCACATGTGCTGTGCTGTTAAATTCCATGGGAGCCACCAAAGGTCCAAGGGCATTGATTGAAACTTTTAAGAATGAGCAATGTAAATGTCCATTGAGGAAAGAAAGCATTGAGAAAATTATCTATATTTGTTTGGATCCTATAATTTTACTAATTGATGGTCAAAAGAAGCTACAAATGATCCGGATAGGAAGTACGTCTATTAGTTGAATTGGAATGGTCAAACAAAGAAGTCTCCAACTCATAGGCAGCCAAATCTTGCATGTCCATTAAGAGTTCCATCTGTTTGCCTCTTGCTCATTTTGGATGGTCCAAACACATTTGGAAGTATGTATGTAGCTTCTTCAGATTGGAAACTTCTGGGGCATGCATAATATATATCCAACAAAATATAAAATATTTTTCTCTTCCAAAAAATTGTTCACATTGATAAGTTATCTGGCATGCAATTATCATTCATAATTATCTAACAAAATATAACTAACGAATAAGTGACTTTTTTTAATTCCTCAAAAAATTAGAAAGAAGAAGTATGTATATATAGTCCTTATACGTATTTGACATACTAAATTATTAATTGTAAATTTGCCCATCACCACCGTAATAGACTCCTTTGTACATTCAAAATTTTGACGATAACAAGATGCACGAAGTATTATTACTCAATTGAATTCTCTTTTGCTTTTTCTCCTCTAATTCAGTACGAGTTTTTGGCCAAGTACGAACCCATTTATAGGTAATTAATGTTAGATATTAAAACGAAGCGAAAGATTGGCCCAAGAATATTAAAAAATTTTCTCAAAATAATTAATTATATGAGTGTATAGTATTAATTCATAAAAAAAATAGAAAATATATCAAGAGAATAGATTAAATACCTCTTGTAGCCTATCAGCAAATGTTAGCTTTTCGGTCTTCTAAACTACGATCTTCTAATCTAAGCCTCAAGCACAACTGAATAAACATGTGGGCGTTGTGTACAATTTCTTAAACTCACACTTTTAAGCACCTGTAATATTCTCAACACAAAATTACAAGAGTTTATTCTATAGAGAATAAGAAGACTCTCTTCTTTTTGTATCTAGGTTATAGAGGCTCTGTAAAAAATAATATGTAGTGTATTCAGCTAGGATTTTACTTTATATATATATTTATTAAACTATTTAATAAATTAATTAATTAATCATATTAATTTATATATATATATTGAAAACAGTTTTGTTTTACCGTACGTTTTTTTTTCTTATAACAAACATAAAGTATTTTTATTTATATATATATATTTAAATTAATTAATCTAATTAATTAATATATATATATATAAATAAGCAAAATTCAATCAGTTTCCTAATTTTTATTTACCTAATTATCTAATAATTAGATATTTTTAAATTCAAAATTTAAACAAATTAGGAAACTTATCTCTACATAAATTTAAATTAATTAATTCAAAATTAAGTAATTAATTAATAATAATTATTAATTATTATTGACAAACAATTTATCTAGACAAAGTGTGTAGTAAGAGAAATAATGTAATATCCAGTACAGTGTTTGTAAGAGGTGGAATTGGGGACTAATTCAAGTTCTAATAAATTATGACAATTAATTAAACTCTTTAATTAATTTGTCTAATTTATTAATTCTACTATTATTACTCTACTAAAAATCTAGAATTGCACTCTTGAAATTACAAACTTTATTTACTCAGAAAGTAATAAGTAGTCCATCGATTTAATCATTACATGTAGGTCAATCCTACATAGATAATTCATAATTAGAGCTAGATCATGTTTCGTTTACCTCTCTAATTACATCTTTATCCTTGTGTACTATTGATTGTCTAATGAACAATTAATTTATAAATCTATTATAAATTGAGTACTCAAACTATTTAAGTCCTAAATCAATACACAAGGGAATCATCTTTCTAACTTCCTAATAGAAAAAATGAATTCTACATCTGTAAGCTACATTTCCAGCTACTTATCTCATCATGCTCTCAAGATACAAGTATTTCGATCTGTTTAGGAAATAAATCTTTAACAAGTATGTTAAAAAACATAATATCATAAATATAAGTCTATAACTACTCAGGATTAAGATTGATTTACATATGATCATCTAGTGATATTATTTGAACTCTTAACAATTACCGGAATTTATGTGAGATTCAAATCATGTCTGGTCCAGTCCTATAAAATTGAATTATATAAAGTACCTCCATTGTGATGTCAACACATCAATAGTCCGGATAAGACTATTACATTATCAATGTTAATGGATCGTACTAATAATATTTAATTACTTTTCTTGTTAGGATCAAAACACCTCCAAAAGTAACTTTGACCAGATGTCAGCACTAGAATTTCTTCTGAGCTGTAACTTTTACGGAGAGAAAAATTAATGATCAACAGGGAGAGGATGCTAGTCCATTGTAAACTCCTCCTAGCTAGCCATGCATAGTCTCTTTAAGAGAGCTATGTTAAGACTTAATTAGAGATTCATGCTTGAACGTACCGTAATTTAGTTCCGGAATCTTACATTCATTGTAAGGCATTTGATCAGTCCCCTGATCATCAAAGGATTGCACAAATTATTGGTACACGTCCGTTGTTGATTTTGGCGGGCTTAGTGATCTAACGGTACTCAATTTGGAGTTTAGGCCAATATTAAGGTACTAGGATTACGTATTCCAAAAGTTTTAGGACGTGGGAAACCCCGCTTATTGCGTGCAACAGAGGGAGTTGTTTGCTGACTATTTCATTGTTGTTGTTTTATTTTTTACTTTTTGGTACGATCCACCTTTATTAATATACTAATCGTAATCATGCTCCCTGCTGGTCAGTATTAATATTGTAGACCAATTAAAATTACTATTTATTCAAGAAATTAAATTTAATATAAACTATCATTATTAAACTATATTTTATAATCTATATATATTAAGACCATTCATAATATGAAAAATAATAATGGGATGAATCACATCATGAAAAAATAAGAATTAAATTATGAATTTTTTTAAAATTCTAAAAATAAAATATGATCAAAGAAGTTCTCAGATTTTTTATTTACTTCAAGCTCAACATATATGTATATATCTATTATATTACTATTATATTATGTCATTATTACATTATATATTATGACTGGAAGTTTTCTGTGCCCTTTCATGCCCAAATCTCTCATATACTACTATAGAGATCACGAGCACTAGTGCCCGCGCTTTTGTTGCGGATTAGATATGGAGTATAATAAATTGGTAATATAGTATTTATTATATTATTTATAATAGTTTGTAATATTTAACAGTAGGATAATATTTGTCTAAAATATAATAAAGTAGTTTTTAAATTATTACAAAATGCTAATATATTATAGCAGATTGATGGTTTATTTTACAACTTTTGTTTTCCTTTCTCGTGTTGCCCTTCTTCGCTGCAAGTATAGAGAAAAAACAATAGAAGGTCAAAACAAAAATTCAATTAAATTATAAATTAGGGAAGAAGAAAAGTAACGAATTTTTTGTTATTAAGGTGTCAATTATGTATTAATAAATATAAATAAATTAGGTACCTGGTTAATTTTCGTTTTATCGATGCTTCAGTTGATGTTGTTTCTGATCTGAAAGCGAAAAAATATATTATTTGTTAAATAATAGATAATAATATTTTGCATTTTATTGAATTATGAATTTATGATTAGTTTTTACCTTTCTGTAATTTTTTTTTGAATCAGGTGTTTTTGGATCTAGGGGTGGAGTTGGTATTATCTCTGTTTCAGAGATGGTTGGTGGCGTTGGAAGAGGCAGTGGGATCGATTCATCGTCATCAAATATTTTTGATACTACTGTATCAATTAATGCTCCTCTGGTTCTGAAATAAACTTAAAATATTTTTGTTTGTCCATATAATTGTTCGATAATTGGTGGCAATGTTGTTGGATCAGTATAGCCTTCTTGTATGGTCAATACTATACATGGCTTTTTAATCAGAACCTGGACTGCTTTTCCGAATATAGTTATGACTGTAAATCCTATTTCATCTTTGAATTTTGTATTTAATTTGTACCTGTTGGATTAATGATGTAAAAAATTTATTTAGTATAATAAAAAAAATCATATCTTAATTAATAATTAATAGGGTAAATTATATACTTTTGTTTGTATAAGTGAAATTGTTTGTTAAAATATGATTGACTTAAAATATCATATCTGTGGCCTATAAAATTGTTTGTTATATCATATAAAATACGTCGGCAAAAATCACTTTTGCCGACACATTTTCAAGACTTTCGCCGATGCAAAAATGCGTTGGCGAAGGTCTTCTTTCTTGTAGTTACAATGGCTTACAAAAACTCTTTTGCACTCTCAAGTTTCACTACTTTAACATGTAAATTTTATCATGATTTATTATATTACTAAAATATAAAATTGAATAATGTGGAATTCATATATCAAACAGTGAAACTAGAGAATGAAAAAGAGTGTTAATTTAATACTCCTTTATTTTGATTTATTCTGTTTTGTTCACTAACAGCAAACCAAGACCATCAAAAAGTAAAGCTATTATGCTACTCAAGTTGGTATGTGGCCCGTACTAAAATTTTGGAAATTAAAATTTTGGCATAACAATTTGGTAAACATAGGATATGACAATGAAATATGAAGAGAAATAAGAAATCGTTAATTTTATAGATAGATACAAGACATTTTTCCTTGTAAATCTGAATTTGAAGCGTATCTCCCAAAAACTTTCTAGTACAACCAAGCTATACCTCCTCACTGGTAAAGTTTTCTTCTATGAAATAACTAAAGATTACAACATCTCCTTTAAAGCTACCCCTTTGAAAGGTCTTTTTCACTAGCTAGTCCAGTGTGAACTCCTCGAGCCAGATTAGCACTTCATTTCTCTTCAATGTGATCAGATTACACAAAACAAAAGTTGTTAGTACTTTATAAAGTGGCCCAAAAAAAAAAAAGAAAAAACAAGAGTTATACTATGTATTAGACAGCAAAAGAAGTAATCAAAGGCTAACATAAAGAAAATGCAACTCTTTGTGGTAGTTTGAGGCAGCAAAAGAAGTTGTCAAAGGCTAACATACGGAACATGTAACTCTTTGTGGAGATTTTCTTAAAAATGGGTTCATCAATCTAATTTCCTATTATGGAGTACTTTAAATAGTATCAATTCTGATTTCAGAGATGGAAACTATAGATTCCACTGGTGAAGTATCCTACTTATCAAAGTTTCTTTTTCACACTATAAACAAGGGACGACCACCTAACACTTGAGTCTGAGGTTGAAGAGTATTCTACTAGAACATACATACCATTACAAAACTCCATGTTCGTCCTGGATCGTTGTAACGAGCAAGCAAACAACCAATTCTTGGTTTTAGACCATCTTTGACAAGACTTGTTCGCAGAAATTTCTCCTTTTCTAAAACAACAGCCTCGGTAGGCTTCCCACTGAATTTTAGTACAGCTGCAATGCCTCCTTCCACCTTTCTCAAGCTTATTGTGTCTTTGCTAGGGTCGGGTAAACTGGTCATGGATATTTGTCTTTTACTTAATTGCTCATAAGGAATGGAGTTTGAAAATAACTTGTTTAGGCATATTTACTATTTCAAAGACTAGTTCACATGTCTAATAACACCACAATTTAGTATGTTAGAACCCCCAAAATTAAATAGAGCTTCACCTGCTTATATCTTTGTCAAGTGGAAGAACTACTTGTATGGAGACACTGGATAATTCAGAATCAGACGCTTCAGTGAAGACGGGAGTTGTCATTGGTATCTTCTCCACTGCAGAATTCTTTCCAAAAATGTACCTGCTAGTCAGACAAGATATGTTATGATCAATATCATCCAGAGAAGCAAAATGAAAAAATAAAGAAGAGCTTGCAAAAATAAAAACCCGGTGACATCGTTAAATCCAGCAGAGCCTGACAACTTGTCTGCAGTTCCTTCTACAACTATAAATGGGGCATACTTTCTCACCTGTGGAAGCAATGCAAGAATAGTGAAACATTAAAATTAGACCACAAAAACAGAATTACACCAATTGAACCTATATTCTTTCAGTTGACACGTATTGGCATGTCCAATTAAGTCATGCATTCTAGTAAAAGAGAAACTCTTAAAGAAACAATTTAGGAGGTTCTCAGTAATTAGTAGAAATATATCTGGCATGGACATCATAAACCAAGGGGAATAAATATCTTTAAGTTCACATACAGTGCTCAGCATCCTATAGAGCATGTAATTCAACAAGTTACTACAGGTAATTGACTTTTCCCTCAAGTCTCACTATCAACTGGGTCGACTATTTATGCATGTTACTTCAATTAAAACTAATCAATAACTCTTTCAAAGTAAATCATACTGATAATTTAAGCTCAAATCGATACTATCATGAGTATAAACAACAGTGTCATGCCATACGAAAAAAAAAAAAAGGTTTAAATACTAAGAAAGCTTAGTCAGATAATAAAAAGAAGATTTTTTCATAAGAAGGCAGAAAACCTCATAGTTTGCCGTTCTTTTCAGTATCTGATACTTGGGTGTTCCCAGGTCTGGAGTCTTGTAAATTCGCAGCTGCATATAATTGAGAACTAGATATAAGAGTGGACTTAAAATTCTTCTGATCATAGCATCTAATGCAATTTTTATTTTTTAAAATAACCGAGTGAGTGAGTACCTGCTTGAATACATCCCACAAACCTTCTAAAGAAAAATAGTCATTGTTCTTTATAGAGTCCCATAAGTCCTACAAATTAAAAAACAGTCAGTTACTTACTAGTACGTCTGACATTAAATAAAAAAAGGTCCTATAAAATTATATCCATTCTCTGTCATGAAAAGAAATAAGGGGATTTTACCAAGTGGCTGGAAAACTTCCCAGTCTCAGGGTTGATGCCCATAACAGAGGTTCCTGTGAAAACCAACTCCGGTTTCCATGGTAAGAGGACGAACTTCATAACCATAGTCCACCTTGTTGTTATTTCATATGGACCTGTCTATATCAACTCAATCAGTCACACAAATCTAAAAACGGCATCATAATAGCATTTTTCTAGTCTGCTGAGTCTACTAAACGAAAATTTGATCAAACAATCAAAACCCAGATACGTAATTTATCAAAACTACAAAATACAATTCCAAATTCGATAACAATAATAATAATAATAATAAAAAGAGGTCATTTACTTTAAGAGAAACATTATAGTCAACGCTAACCTGTTTGACCCAGTGCAAAAGAAACTCAGGCCTGAAGAGATTCTTTAAAAGGGCTATGTTAAACAGGTACCCACTAACGGAATCATGCTTGGTGATTGGGTCACGGAACTTCACGCTTTCGTCGTAGGCCGTCCGATCAATCCCCTGATCATCAAAGAGATGGGGCAAATCCTCGTACAAGAAGTCCACCAACCGTTCAACGTCGACCGTTGATTTTGACGGGCTCTGCTCCACTAAGCTTAGTCTTACAGCCCACTTGGAGTTGTGGGCAAGGCTAAAATTTCTCCCGGAAGATGGGAATGAAAGGGCAGTGGTTGCGGTGGTGCTCAGTCGTCGGGAACTGACAGATAAGGCCGCGTTTGGCCGGAGAATTTGGTGGCAGAGTTGCGTGGTGGCCATTTAGTAGAATTGGAGCTCAAGTGGTGCTTGAGCAAACGACGGTTTAGCGCGTGCATTATTGTTTTTGGTTATGGGCTTTGTTTGGAGAGAGGGAAAAAGCTTAGCCAGAAAATGATCGGTGGATGTTCGTTTGAGAATGGTCAGTCTGCATTTAGTTTAGTGGTTGTCGTTTGCTAGGTGTGTGTGGGATGTGTTGTGGTGGTCCACGAAACACGAAAGACCCGAAACCCAATTAACGAAGCAATCATCCTCTACAAAATTGACCAATTTTCTCGGTCGGATGGTTGGGTTAACCCGATTATTTTCTCTCTAAATTTTTTTTTTAAAAAAAAAACAATTATTTCAAAAAAAAAAAAAAAAGGCAATTAGTCATTTTGTTAGATTTTTTTTTTTACAAAAGGAACAATTATTTCAAAAAAAAAAAAAATAGTCAAATTTTTTTTTTTTTTCCTTTCTTTTTTTGCAAAAGAGCAATGTCTTAGACATTTTGTTATTTGATTTAAGAAAATACAAATGTAAAACATTTAGACAAATCTAGTAATATAATATATAAGCATATTTATAAATAAACTCAAAGTTCACATGTATTCAACACAAAATTTACACTTTTTTTTTTCCAATTTTAGACGTAATCTAATATGATATGATTAACCATTGATAGTTGCTAATAATAAATTTTTGGAAGCAAACAAGTTTTTATAGAAATTGTTGAAATTAGGGAAGAGAAAACTCTAGAAAAGTAAAAAAGATAAAAGAGAATAAAAAAATATATATAAGAGATATATGATATTTATTAAGGATTAGAGAAATAACTATAATTTAATTTTAAATGAAATACAATATAGAAATAAAAAAATTTACAAAAAATATTATGAATTAATTTATATATTATATAAAAGGAATTTTTATTCCCAAACATTACGTATGTGTTAGTTATTTAAGGATTATATAATTAACTAAAATTTAATTTTTCAATGAAGTGAAATATAGAAATAAAATAATTTGTAGAAGAAAAGGTTTTAACATATATAATAGAGTCCCTCAAAGGTATACATGTAAGGAATTTTCCAAAAATTCTTGCCTCAAGGTATCTCCGCCTATATGATTATAAACATATAGTCATAGTATACTATTAAGATGAAAAGAATACATACGACTATTAGAGTTAATGCATTTAGAACAATTTTGCAAGTTTTTTCAAAAAATTATATTCTGAATAGAAAAACATACATTGACATATGTTTATATATTGTCTATTGTCTACGATATGTGTACAGGTAATTGTAATAATTTCTTTTAGCGATCATTTTAAAAAGATAATTTATTAAATTCTATTTATTCTTCAAATTCTGAAATTTCCCTTAAATTTCCTGAAATTTTTGAAAATTAAGCGACAAATTCCTGATGTTAACATTTTACCGAAATTTTGTCATGTTTTTTGAAATTTCCCCGAAAATTTTTCGTAAATCTTTTTACCCCTAAAAGACATTTTGATGCCCCCAGTATTGAGAAATCCGAAGAATCTCGGTGAAATTTTTGTCGTTGTACTCACCCTGCCTATATTTTTAATCTAAAGATTGACCTTTTAAATATTTTCTTTAAAATTAGTTTTTTTTTTTAAATTTTAATTTTTAATGAAAATTAACAGTCCATACGATGACCCGACTGAGGCCCATGGGTTTGGCTAGTTTGTTACAAGATTTTATAGGTCCATGGGTCAAATGGTCCAATCTTTTCGTTACATGGGTCAGATTGGCTAGTGAGCTTGTTGAAAATGGGTCCGGCAGTTCGAACTTGCATCCCTAATTGGAGGGGTGTTCAAAATTATTCGGGGTTTCTAACACTTTTACTAATAAAAACTAAAAAGAATTACAAAAATACGGACATCATTTTTTTTTTTAATCCGTGTAGTTTGTTTAAAAAAATATCACTTTTAAATTTTTTTTTTAGAAAAATACCATTTTTAAAATGGTTACTAGTTACTAATTTCTGAAAACTGGTTATCGATTATCAGTTACTAGTTATAAATACCTTTGGTTACTAGTTAACACTACTCAAAAACTAGTTATATGTTGCTAGTTACTATTTTAAAAAATGATATTTTTTTAAATATTTTTTAAAAATTACATTTTTCTAATAAAAAGGTACCAAATATTAAAAAAAAGAGCCCACTGTATTTGTTTAACTTTTTTTTTTTTCCTTCTAAAAATGCCATACGAGGCCTAATTTTCACATATTGTATCCTTACTTGGAAGGGTGTTCAAAACTATAAAATAACCAACCAAGTGACCAAATTGATCAAATGCAATCCACAGGGTGCGGATAACTCATCATGGTGGATTGAATTGTAGTGAAATTCTTAAAATCTCTATTTTTACAGTTTTATTGCGCTTTTTAATATAAAGTAACTAATCTGTACTTATATTTATGCACATAAAAAGTTTATATTGATCAGTAGTTCAATTTAAATTTTTTTGTTGGTTTATAATGGGGAATCTAATGTATTTTATCTTTTTTCTACTGCTAAAATTCTAAATAATGGTCTAAACCTATGGAAAGAGCTAACTCGCTTCTTTGTATTTTTTCTTTTTTTTACACATAAATATGAAAAAAGGGTGAAAATTGAATAGCCCTGTCCAACCCCTCTCTAAAGGGAGGGGAAAAAGTAGTAAAGGCCAATACACGGGCTTAATATCTCACAAAAATAGCCAATCAGAAAAACCTTTCTAATTGGCAAAGGGAAAAATTTATAAATACCCGTTTTTAAAACTATATTTTCATAAATACCTGTTTTTTATTTTTATTTCATAAATACCTGTTTTTATACCTTTTTTTGGAGAAATGTAGACCACCACTATTTTACACATGAAATGTATACCATAGTATATATTTCATGTATTAAATGTATACCGTGGTCTACATTTCATGAATAAAACTTACCCTAAAATTGGCACACATTTTAAAATGTGTACCATTCATATTTTATACATAAAATGTGTACCTCATAGATAAAATTTACATTGTAAATGTAGACTACTCATATTTTTCATATGAAATGTGAACCATAAAAACGGGCATTTTTGGAAGAAGTTTTAAAAACGGATATTTTTGAAATAAGTTTTAAAAACGGGTATTAGGTGTAATTTTCACATTAGCAATTGCACACTTCCAGATTAGATTAAATTATGTGATTTTTTTTTAATTAAAAAAATACATATTGGATTGGATCCATTTTCTGAAATCTACCCTAGTGTGGAGTAAGGGTAGAAATGTGTATACGATACGCAATACAACATGACTTGAAACCAAACCAATATTAGCGAGTTTAGAGAAAAGGACATGGATAGGACCAGTTGGTACCTTTTTGAGCTTTTTTTGTGACCAGGTTTATTAATAAGTTTTTTAAGGACAAAAAATTAGGGCCTACACAAAGCAAATGACCCAAATACCCTCTCAAAACCCTCAGCCAACTCTACTGACATAACCACACCATTGATTGATATGACCTCACACTTCTCCGTAAGACCCCATTTCTTCCTCCTCTTCTCTCGTTTCTCTCTCTAATTCTCTCTCTCTCCATTCTCTATTTTCTCTCAAAACTGAAGCAAAAAACCCACAAAAAAGAGAATTAAAAACTGTCGAAATCATTGTGGAACTGAAAAACAGTTCATCGAAGTTAGTATTTAAGATATTCGACCCATTATTCTCGTCTCAACAAACCAAAAAAGTCCCAAAGTGGCGAAAATCTATTATGCCGAAACTTTACATCGAGATCGAGAATTCCGGCGAAGAAGAAGAAGGCTAGGGAAGAGAAGAAGATCCTAGTGAATCGGCCGATTAGAAAGGAAAGAGGCCGATAGAAGATGATGAAAAGGTTCAATTTTTTTATTTTAAGTGTTTATGCAAAATCCTTAATTTTTTGAGTTTGTTTACGTCTATTTCTCTTTGTGTCATGAAATAGAATTTTTTTGGTGAAACTTTTGGCGGGTTTATCTATGTCCATGTCATTTTCTCATTTGTTGTAGAAAAATTTTTAGGTAAAACCCTTTATGGGATTTCTTGATATGAGGTTAAGTTCTTCTTGACCCCAAGTCAAGTTCTTCTTGACTCCAGATCAAATTCTTCTTGACCTTCCTTGGGTCAAGTCTCATTTGACCTTGGGCCAGATTTCACTTGATCGTCACTTGTTTGATTTAACTTAATATTTTGCTATTGTTCAGCGAGGACTG
>JXTC01000658.1:0-11694 GCA_002914845.1 Trema orientale
AAAGAGAAAGAGAGAGAGGCTGAAACTGAGAGAAAAGAAAAAGAGATGAGAGAAAACCAGAAAAACAAAACCATGAGTGAGGGAAAAAAGGAAAAAGAGAGCAAAACAGCCTTATTGAGTGTAAGAGAGGAAAAATACAATTTCATTGCAAGAAAAAGTGAGATCAAGAGTGATACGAACTTCGCCAACTTGTGACGAAACCCGAAACAAGGATGATGCCTAGGACCATTCTACAATTAGATTCGGATGGGAAACCTCGACCCAACACCTATAAAGAGATGTGAACCTTGGTATAAGGGAAGATGCCACAATCAAGGATGGAAAACTCGATTGATAAGTCAGGGGATGAACGCCACAGAGAAATCTGATAAGTTCGAATGAGTTCTTAAAGAACCAAAGAGAAATTACTCTCAATTTTTGATGAATTGTAATCTTCTATTAATGAATGAAAAGTGTACAATTTATAGGCCAAGGGCCACGAAAATTTCAGCTAAAAATCTCCTAAAAACGTCTAAGGCAACTTACCCAAAATCAGAAAAGGAAAGTAGGAAAATTACCTCCTAATAACTATCCTAATTCGGCCTCAATTAAAAGGGAGTCAATCTGATTTTAATCCCTTAATTTTCAGCCTATTACACGCCCATAAAGGATAGGAAACAAGCAAATAAATCGTTTTGGGAAACTACCTAAAATAAGCAAAATAGGAAAGTAAGCTATGACTTGGCGTCCAAGTCTTTACAAAGCTGATTTTTATGCGCCTATCAACCCTCTTGCACTTGAATTAAGCTTGTTATGGGCTTAGAAATTCGTTCATCTCCATCAATGGGCCTCCACGTGCATGTCTGAGCCCAAATGTCTTGAATCAGCCCACTTAATGCATTTTTGAATCTCTTTGCACGTGCCCTTGTAACTGGACCAATGGGAACTTGAATAGGATCCATATTCCAAGCTCTTGTGCTTGCCATGTCCGCATCATTCCCCTCCTCTTGAAAAGGATTTGTCCTCAAATCAAGTTCATCACCTGCAACAAAAGGACTTAAGTCAGAAACATTGAAAGTAGCACTGACATTATACTCACCTGGCAAGTCAAGCTTATATGCATTGTCGTTGATCCGTTCCAAGACTTGGAAAGGTCCATCTCCTCTAGGTAACAGCTTGGATTTCCTTTGAGTCGGAAAACGCTCCTTTCGCATGTGCAACCATACCCAATCACCAGGTTCAAAGACCATCTGTTGTCGGCCTTTATTTGCTTGTTTGGCATATTGCTCAGTTCGACGTTCGATGTTAAGCTTGGCTTTCTCATGAATCTGCTTTACAAGGTCAGCTTTTCTTTTTCCATCTAAATTCACACGCTTAGACAAAGATAATGGTGATAAATCCAAAGGAGTTAAAGGATTAAAACCATAAACAATTTCAAATGGTGAAAATTTAGTAGCAGAATGAACAGAACGATTATAAGCAAACTCAACATGCGGTAAACACTCTTCCCAAGCTTTGATATTCTTTTTAATAATAGCCCTCAACAAAGTAGACAAAGTCCTATTCACTACTTCAGTTTGACCATCGGTTTGAGGATGACAAGTAGTTGAAAACAACAACTTAGTTCCTAACTTAGCCCATAAAGTCTTCCAGAAGTAACTCAAGAACTTAGCATCTCTATCAGAAACAATTGTTCTAGGCATGCCATGTAATCTTACAATCTCCCTAAAGAACAAATCAGCAACATGGGAAGCATCATCAGTTTTGTGACATGGAATAAAATGTGCCATCTTAGAAAATCTATCCACCACCACAAAAATAGAATCTCTACCCCGTTTAGTCCTAGGCAAACCTAACACAAAGTCCATTGAAATATCAATCCAAGGCTCACTAGGAATGGGTAGTGGGGTGTATAAACCATGGGGTTGCACTCGGGATTTTGCTTGCCTACATGTGACACATCTACCACAAATCCTCTCAACATCCCGTTTCATGTGTGGCCAATAGAAGTGTTCCTGTAAAACAGCTAAAGTCTTTGTAACTCCAAAATGTCCCATTAAACCTCCCCCATGAGACTCTCTCACTAGCAAATCTCGCACAGAACAATTTGGTATGCACAATTTATTTTCTCGAAACAAGAAATCCTCATGCCTAAAGTACTTACCATTGGCTGCCTTTTCACAAGATACATACTCCTCACTAAAGTCATGGTCTAAAGAATATAATTCTTTAATATGCTCAAAACCAAGTATTTTAGCATCAAGAGTAGAAAGTAATACGTACCTGCGAGAAAGTGCATCGGCGACGACGTTTTCCTTACCTTGTTTGTATCGAATAACATACGGAAACGTCTCAATGAACTCAACCCATCGGGCATGTCTCTTGCTCAGCTTATGTTGGCCTCTCAGGTGTTTCAATGACTCATGATCTATATGGATCACGAATTCTTTAGGCCATAGGTAGTGCTGCCATGTTTCTAAAGACCTAACCAATGCATACAACTCCTTGTCGTAAGTCGGGTAGTTTAAAGTTGCCCCTCTTAGTTTCTCACTGAAGTAAGCAATTGGTCGTCCCTCCTGCATTAAAACTGCACCTATACCAATACCTGAAGCATCACATTCAATTTCAAACGTTTTATTAAAGTTAGGTAAAGACAATAAAGGGACGTTGGTCAGTTTCTTCTTGATCAGTTAAAACGCCTTCTCTTGTTCTTCTCCCCACTTGAAACCAACGTTCTTTTTAATTACTTCGGTAAGTGGTGCGGCTAATGTGCTAAAGTCTTTCACAAACCGCCGGTAGAAACTAGCAAGGCCATGAAAACTTCTCACATTCTCTACAGTCGTGGGACTCGGCCACTCTTGGATTGCACGTACCTTCTCTTCATCAACCTGTATACCCTGTGCACTCACAACAAATCCTAGAAACACAAGTTTATCGGTGCAAAAGGTACACTTCTTCAGATTAGCAAACAACTTTTCTTTTCTAAGTACATCTAAAACAGATTTCAAATGTACTACATGTTCATCCAAGTTTTTGCTATAAACTAGAATATCATCAAAATAAACAACTACGAATTTTCCAATAAAAGCACGCAAAACATGGTTCATTAATCTCATGAAAGTACTAGGAGCATTAGTTAACCCAAAAGGCATAACTAACCATTCATATAAATCATATTTTGTTTTGAACGCAGTTTTCCATTCATCACCCTCTTTCATTCGGATTTGATGATATCCACTTTTCAAATCAATTTTAGAAAATACACAAGACCCATGTAATTCATCTAGCATATCANATGAAAGTGCTAGGAGCATTAGTTAACCCAAAAGGCATAACTAACCATTCATATAAACCATATTTTGTTTTGAACGTAGTTTTCCATTCATCACCCTCTTTCATTCGGATTTGATGATATCCACTTTTCAAATCAATTTTAGAAAATACACAAGACCCATGCAATTCATCTAGCATATCATTTAAGCGAGGAATAGGATGACGATACTTTACTGTTATATTGTTGATCGCTCGGCACTCAACACACATTCGCCATGATCCATCCTTCTTAGGAACCAAAATTACCGGAACTGCACATGGACTCATGCTTTCTCTAACGTACCCCTTTTCCATCAACTCACTAACCTGCCGTTGAAGCTCCTTTGTCTCCTCGGGGTTACTCCTGTAGGCTGGTCGGTTTGGAATAGAAGCGCCGGGTACAAAATCAATTTGATGTTCTATTCCCCTTATTGGAGGCAAACCATGTGGCACCTCATCGGGAAAGACATATCCTTGAATTCCTGCAACAGAGAAATAACAGAACTATGCAAAACAGGGTCAAGATCGTTAGTTTTTAAAAACGCCTCTTTGTATAAGAGTACAATCATCGGCTGGTTTGAAAACATCGCTCTCTTAATTTCTTTGGGTTTTGCATAAAAATTGTTTTGTTTTCTCTCTGTTTTTCTCTCAATGGCCGAATCTATTATTGTCTTTTTTTCTTCGGCCTCTCTCTTTTTCACTCTTTCTCTTTTGTTCACTCTCATTTTGTAACCTCACTTGATCTTCATGAACTTCTTTTAGTGTCAAAGGTACAAGAGTGATTGTCCTCTAATTAAGTACAAACGAGTACTTGTTGGTGAAGCCATCATGTTTGACACGCCTATCAAATTGCCATGGTTGACCTAGCAACATGCCCTGCTTGCATCGAAACCACATCGCACAAAACTTCATCTTCATATTTTCTGATACGAAAAAAAACTAACACTTGTTTGTTTACCTTCTGTTCACCACTATTATTTAACTACTGCAACTTCTAAGGTCGGGGATGCTTCATAGTTGGCAACCCTAATTTCTCCACCATTGTAGTGCTAGCAACATTAGTACAACTACCACCATCAATAATCACACTACATACCTTGTTTTGAACATGGCATCTAGTATGAAAGATGTTTTCTCATTGTCGTCTTTGGCTTGCGCACTTAGAGCTCTCCTTGCCACCAACAAATCACCTTGGGCAGGGTATTCCTCTTCATCAGCGTCCTCCAATGGTGGTATAGGATCGGTGTCATCTTCATCTTCGGTTTCAATCTCACCGTCATCTCGCAATACTATAACTCTCTTGTTCGGACATTGGCTAGCTATGTGACTCCTACCTTGGCATTTAAAGAACTTGATATCACGATTCCTAGAAGTAGAAGAATCGGATTTACCTTGATTTTCATGGCTGGTCACTTCTTGCTTTTGCTCAGTTTTAGGCTTCATCGTAAGTTGCCTCTCATCTTTCTTCCATTGATTCGATTTCCAAGCGGATGTACTTGGATTTTGGCTTGGACGTGTGCTACCCCTCCTCTTGAGTTAGTTCTCAAATTTTATTGCCATGTGTACCATATCCTCCAACTCTACATAATGTTGCAATTTCACCACGTTAGCAATTTCATGATTCAAACCAACCAAGAATCTGGACATTGTAGCCTCCCGATCCTCCTCTACATTCGCTAGAATCATAGCAACCTCCATCTCCTTATAATATTCCTCTATACTCCGGTTGCCTTGTCTAAGACTTTGCAACTTGTTATACAACTCCCGGTAGTAGTAGCTTGGAACAAATCGCTTTCTCATCACAGTTTTCATCTCCTCCCACGTCTCTATTGGACGCTCTCTATTTCTTCTCCTATTCATCAATAATTGATCCCACCAAACAATAGCATAGTCAGAAAATTCAATGGCAGCTAACTTTACTTTCTTATTCTCAGAGTAGTTGTGGCAATCGAATACCAATTCAACCTTCTTCTCCCACTCAAGGTAAGCTTCTGGATCGTTTTTGCCTTGGAATGACGGAATCTTCATCTTAATACTACCCAATGAATTATCTTCTCGATTCCTTGCTCCTCTAAACTGCCCACCATTCCTCCTATTGCCAACAATGGAATCCCTATCATCTTCATCACCAAAAGTGTCTCCATAATATTCTTCATCTTCAGCCCTCACTGCCCTAGGTTGAATTCTCTCTCTTCTTCGCATATTAGGAGCGATATGTGGCTGCTCCACACGTGTATTCTCTATTCTGCCTATCCGCTCATGGACCTACTCCATCTCTACTCTCATCGCTCTCCTCATCTCTCTACTTAAGGCTTCCATGAGAAGCTTCGGATCACCCACTCTTGATATTTCTCTAGAGGTGTTTTTATCTTTGTTGTCTGACATGTTTGCTGCAAAACAAAGTTAGAAAAAGAAAGGACCTCACACACTCTCTCACGTGTTTCACTCAAGTAATGAATCACTCAATTTCACTCGTATTTCACTCTTAATCAGATTGGCTTTTACCCTCTTATGTGCTCACCACTCTTGCCTTTTTTCACTCGTAATTTCTTTATAGGTTCTTATCAAACTATTTCAAACAGATAACAGAATTTCTTTGCAATAGTCCACACCAAAACTCACCAATCAAATTCGAATTTTAATGTAGCAATCTGGACGCAAAAGTTTCTGAAAATTGACAATTAAAGAAAAAGAAGACCCTAGGTTCAAAGTTGTAAGCAAAACTTTGAAAGACTACACGAAACAAAGAAACAAGAGAAAAAACGCACACAAAACTTCGAAAGCTTAGAAAGTGATGAAAACGATAGATTTTGAGCTCGAAAACTAGGGTGAACTAAACATAGTCGGTTCAAAATTGTAGAGCTCAGAATAAGCTTCAATTTGGTATATAATATGCATCGTTTCGATAACCAGATCAAAAGTTACGACCGTTTTACTGAAGCACTATCAAAAACCGTTAATTCGACTAGAAAATTCTTGATTCTTCTTCCTCTTCTTCGTTTTTTTTTTTTTTTTTTTTGTGAATCCACTTCTTCCTTCTGTTCTCTCTTTTTTTTTTCTTTTTTTTTTGTGATAGCCTAAATATTCACTGAATACTCAAAAGCTACACAAAGCTAAATTCAGATTCAAAAGTAATTAAGAAGAATCTGACTTCGGCTATGACAAGAACACGCTGTTTTCTTTTCTTTTTTTTTTTTTGGAGGATTTAAATGAAACAAAGAAGAAAAAAATAAGGGCTGGTACGACTAAGAGAAAAAAATAAAGGATAGAATAAACCTGAGTCTAGAATCCAGCTCTTGATACCAAATGATACGAACCTCGCCAACCTGTGACGAAACCCGAAACAAGGATGATGCCTAGGACCGTTCTACAATCAGATTCGGATGGGAAACCTCGACCCAACACCTATAAAGAGATGTGAATCTTGGTATAAAGGAAGACACCACAATCAAGGATGGAAAACTCGATTGATAAGTCAAGGAATGAATGCCACAGAGAAATCTGATAAGTTCGAATAAGTTCTCAAAGAACCAAAGAGAAATTACTCTCAATTTTTGATCAATTGTAATCTTCTATTAATGAATGAAAAGTGTACATTATATAGACCAAGGGCCACGAAATTTAAGCCATAAAAATGCCCTAAGACGCCTAAGGTATCTTACCCAAACCAGAAAAGGAAAGTTAGAAAATTACCTCCTAATAACTATCCAAAATTCAGCCTCAATTAAAAGGGAGTCAATCTGATTTTAATTCCTTAATTTTCAGCCAATTACATGCCCATAAAGGATAGGAAACAAGCAAATAAATCGTTTTGGGAAACTACCTAAAATAAGCAAAATAGGAAAGTAAGCTATGACTTGGCATCCAAGTCTTGACAAATCTAATTTCTATGCGCCTATTAACTTTCTTGCACTTGAATTAAGCTTGTTATGGGCTTAGAAATCCGTTCATCTCCATCAATGGGCCTCCACGTGCTTGCTTGAGCCCAAATTCCTTGAATCAACCCACTTAATACATTTTTGAATCTCTTGGCACGTACTCTTGTAACTGGACCAATGGGAACTTGAATAGGATCTGCATTCCACGCTCTTGTGCTTGCCAAGTTCTCATCATATTTATAATAAACTTTAAACAAATTTAAAGTTACCAAAAATTTGCTCCAATATGCTTAGTATGAAACTTGATTCGTCCACAAAAATGAAAGTTTCCTGTAAAACAGTAACTACGTTAACAATCAAGGCCTATGTGGTATACAGTGTCTTTAAAATTGATTCGCTCCCTCCGGTAGAATGCCTGAGGATTTTGCAAGTATCAATTTCTAAGGATACAACGATAAAGAGTATCAAGTGAAGCATCAATACCTCCACTCTACGAACTACAAACTTTAGAACTCTTTTCACTCAAGGATTTCTAGAACTAGAATATCGAAAAAGACTAAAACTAAGAATTAATTGCTAAAAGACTCGAACAAAACTAAGCTACTGGGGAGAGAATGAGAGAATGGATAGAGAAGCTAAGAGCTTTGGTATGTGGAAATGAGGAAGTAATGGTCTGTTTATATAACAGGTGAAATTAGAGGTTACAAAATCCAACTTAAATGCTCCATAATACTAATAATTTAGTTGTTATTCACCAGCCAATCAACTTGAACATTATTTTTTTTTTGGCAATCAAAGTGGCAGTTTTCTGAAAACAGTCAAGCTCTTTAACACCATGTTTCTGTTGTAAAAAGAAAAACATTCTAGAAGCAAGCAAGAATTGGACTGGAAATAGAGAAAAATAAACCCGGGCCGCAGCAAAAAGTTGGCTTAGCAAGAATCCAAGATTTTAGGCTCACATTCGTGTCTGCAGATACGGGTACACACGAGCCCATATAAATCAGGCCCTAAGTCCGGATAATTTGCACCCCCATGTGCATGCCTAAGAGAATATCTTGGCTATACATAGTTACAACTCTCAAAAATGCAACTCTATATTAAGCACAAGTTTAAAAGCTTCCTTAGTTTCCCAACTAATGTGGGACAAGCATTTACTAATTTTCTTTCTCTATTTTCCAATCCCAACAAGCATATTTTGAGCATTAATTTCTCATTCACTCAAGCTCTAAGTTGGACGCACGATATACCAATTTAATCTACTCATAGAGTAGAATAAGATTATGCCAAGACCTTGCACTTACACAAAGCTGATTCTATTCTAATTCATGCTCTAAATGAGCTAATGAAAATGGAATTACAACTTTAATTTGAGCTTTACTCACACATGAGCTCTCAAGCGTAGTTAAGCCCAAATTACTATTTCAAATAAATGGTCCATCTTCTAACCGTTTCCTTTTCTAATAATCTTACTGCTTCTTCTTTTTTTTTTTTTTTTTTTCCTAAGGGGCGGCCGAATCTTTCTGCTTTAATGCATTTAGAACATGGAATTTTTTTTAATAATAATACTCAGTTATTCCAATAAAGTTATATATTGAAATTTGAAGTAATGTGATAGATAAGATTACATTTTTCCACACAGTAAGTTAATTTATTTGTTAAAAAAAATTACTTCTCTGATTCATAAATGTCAATCCTTTTATCACATCACTCGTCAAATTTGTTTTTTTCAAAATAAACAGGTAAGATTCCGAATATTATTATTATTACTATAGTATTATTAGCATATTTTGTCTTACGAAAACCTAGTTTGGATGTTGATGTTGGCTCTTCCTGTGGAGTAGCAAAATGTAGCAATCAGAGGTTGGCGATGACTGACATAAAAAGCTACCTAATGTCAAAATCCATACACCAACCCCATAAAATTTCATATAAAATATGTTAGTAACGCTGTTTTTTTTTTTTTTTTTTTTTTGAACCAAGTAACGTTGTTTAATTATATACAATATGTACACCAAGTCCACACCTACTCACAAGTCTCTTTACTTATAAACTTAAAATTCTGTCTTTAGTTGCTTTCAGAAAAATACTGTCTTTAGTTACTTTTTGGTAGTTTATAAAATAGTTTTCAACGTAAAGCCGTGTCAGCTCCAAAATCCAAATCCCATTATAATTTATTTTACTTTATTGTCCGATTACAAAAATTTTGAACTAAACATGATCTGATCATGTAAACCACGACCTTTTTTAATTTCAATTTTGATGTTTGATTTGTTTCGCAGCCTCCCACTTTTCTTCTATATCTTTTTCCATCCAAGTAATATTTCTTTCATACCAAATTTTAGCTTTTAATTATCCTTTGAGCTTGAGGAATTTACAGCAAATCCTTTCATCAAATACGTCCTCTTGAGTCTTGAACAACCCTTTTTTGGGGGGGGAAATTCTCTTATATAGGTGTTGTTTGGTAACATTTTTAATTTTTATTTTTTTAAATACAAAAATAAAAGTACTTTTTCTTATTTCGTTTTTTGCATTTCAAAAACAAATATGTGTTTAGTAACAATGTTGTGCTTTTTATTTTCTAAAATAAAAAAATAAATACATATTTGGTAACTAGCACTTTTTACTTTTGAAAGTGAAAATCAAAAGGGAGAGTAATAAAGGAAAAAGGAAGGAGAAAATAGGAGAGACAAAAGTGGCATTTATCTAAACAAATTTCATAAGTGATATTTTCAAAATAAATTTTAAAAAGTGATATTTTTCTAAATATTTTTAGGATATTTTTGAAAAAAATACCATATTTTAAAATTATATTTTGAAAAATATCACTTTTAAAATTTTTATTTTGAAAAATACAACTTTTAAAAATATTTAAAAAATGCTATTTTACGTGAGGCTAGAGAGATAATGACAAGAGAAATAGTGATGAGAGAGAAAATGTTAAGAGAAAAGGTAATGTGAGTCTAGATACGTTTGAATTTTGATACTAGCATTTTCAAAAATTTATTTAAAAAAATTTTGAAAGTAAGAAATTTTTGTTTTCAAAATTTTAAAAATTTTGTTGTAAAATTAAAAAAATGAAAAATAAAAGTAGTTTTACCAAACATACTTTTGAAAAGTATTTCCACTTTTTTGATTAAAAAAACAAAAAAATATTTAAATAAGTAGTTATCAAACAAACCCAGGTGCTGTTTGATAATATTTTTATTTTTTGTTTTTTTAAACACAAAAATAAAAGTATTTTTTCTTATTTTGTTTTTTGCATTTCAAAAACAAAAATGTGTTTGATAACAATATTGTTCTTTTTATTTTGTAAAATAAAAAAAATAAATACATATTTGGTAACTAGCACTTTTTACTTTTGAAAGTAAAAATCAAAAAGGAGAGTAATAAAAGAAAAAGGAAAGAGAAAATAGGAGAGAGAAGAAGTGATATTTATCTAAATAAATTTCATAAGTGGTATTTTTCAGAATAAAACTTTTTAAAGTGATATTTTTCTAAATATTTTGTGAAATTTTTGAAAAAAATTACCAAATTTTACAATTATATTTTGAAAAATACCACTTTTAAAATTTTTATTTTGAAAAATATAACTTCTAAAAATATTTAGAAAAATACCACTTTTACGTGAGGCTAGAGAGATAATGACAATAGAATTAGTGATGAGAGAGAAAATATTAAGAGAAATGGTGATGTGAGTCTAGATTTGTTTGAATTTTGATACTAGCATTTCTATAAAATTGTTTAAAAAAATTTTGAAAGTAAGAAATTTTTGTTTTCAAAATTTTAAAAATTTTGTTGTCAAATTAAAAAAACAAAAGACAAAAATAGTTTTACCAAACATATTTTTGAAAAGTATTTCTACTTTTTTTATTAAAAAAATAAAAAATCGTTTAAATAAGTGGTTACCAAATAAACCCATAGTATAGCTACAAATACTTTTTAAAAAATTTATTAATTGATTCACTAGGCTTGTTCTGTTTGATAGAAAAATCTATCCAATTATGATATTGACTTTGAAGAAGGAGCACGGTCAAATCGCAATGAATTCCTAAACAATGCTAGGATTTTATTTTTCTCCCTAAAATTCACGAGTATGTTGTTGGAATTAAAAACAATTTTCACAGCGGAAGATTGGCTCAGGAACATTCAAAAATTTTCTCAAAACAATTGACTATATTAGTGTATAGTATTAATTTATAGCAAATAGGAACACACAAAGAGAATAGATCTAATACCTCTTGTAGCCTATCAGCGAATCCTAGCTTTACTGTCTTCTAAACAACGATCTTCCAATCCAAGTCTCAAGTACAACTGGATGAACGTGTGGGCGTTGCGTACAATTTCTTAAAACTCACACTTTAGGCACTTGCAATTTTCTCAACACATGAGATTGCAAGAGTTTTATTCTACAGAGAATAGGAAGACACTCTTCTCTTCTCTAGTTTATGGAGGCTCTATATATAATAATATGCAGTGTGTCTCCTAACTTATTCTACTAGGATTTCCTTTATATATATATATATAT
>JXTC01000658.1:20072-47571 GCA_002914845.1 Trema orientale
TTGTGGTCACATAAATAAACTAGGAATTTTCTGATATTTAAAGACATACCAATTATGCACAAATTCAAATAGAAAAATGTCATTTTATTAATTCAACAAATATCCAAAATATACATGCTTTTAGGGCATAAACCCTAACATATGTAACTGGGAAAAAAAAATACTTCTCTATGAAACTAATAGGTTTTTTTTTTTTTAATCTACTAAGTGATGTTAGTTGTAACCATGTTTCTAGATTAGGGAATACGTAGCTCATAACTATTTTAGTTTACATTCTATCTCTGATCTTGTCTGGATTGATGAAAAGCTTGTGTCTTTGCTTCGTACTTGATGATTTGGTTGAATAATTGTACAATCTCATTTGATTTTAAGAAAAAATAGCATACTATTAATTGTTAATTGAAATTTGATTTATGCATTAAAAAAAATATTGAATGTGGTTGATTATGGTCAAGTTATGACGTAAAAGGTCTATTTTATAATAATAAAATAAACAAAAAATAAATAAATAAATAAATGTATGTATTTTGAGCAAAAACCATACTGAAATTACAGGTAGTAGCTGGTGTAGTCATAATCTTTTCAGTGGTTTGCAAAATAAATAATTTGGAAAGTGAATTTTTTGGTAAATAACACATACATTTATTTATTTATTTTTGTTTATAAATAATTTAGAAAGTGATTTTTTTGATAAATGACACATACATTTATTTATAAAAAAAAATAAAGAAATAAATAAATATATGTGTCATTTACCAAAAAAATCACTTTCTAAATTATTTATAAACAAAAATAAATAAATAAATGTATGTGTTATTTACCAAAAAATTCACTTTCCAAATTATTTATTTTGCAAACCACTGAAAAGATTATGACTACACCAGCTACTACCTGTAATTTCAGTATGGTTTTTGCTCAAAATATTTGAAAATTAGAACGTGCTACCATTGGAGATGGAATTTACTTTTTTATTTTTCTTATTTCATTTTCCGTCGTTTAACTACATTATACATTATTACCAAAATAAAAAAACTACATTATACATTAAAGCACATTTAGACAATAAACTAATAAAATAAATAAATAAATAAATACTAAGGACGTACACAATGGTACAACGTACTGATTCGAATTTTCCCAAAATAAATAGTACTAGATCAACTGATACAAAATATGATTTCTTTCATTTAAAATAAAACTCTATATTCCATTCCAAATTTCCAATGATCAGGTCTAATACAAAGATAATAATTTAGTTTATACATTAAGTTAGATCAATTTTCAAGTTTAGATCTGTTTATATAATAGTGTTGGAAAAACAGACATTTTTTTTAAGAAGACCTAAAATTTGGCCATTTTGCTTAAAAAAAGTTAATATATATATTTAAGAAAATAAATTGAAGATTGTTGGTATACAATGGGGAAAAGAAAACTTAAATCCCAAAATTAATAATAAATCTAATAATAGATTTTTTAAAAAAAAAAAAAACGGCTAAAGATGAAATCAGTATGGTAGTTGGTCTGCGCTTTCGCTTTCATTTTCTGGGTTAGAAGTTGGCCTGGGCTTTTCCCGCCACCAGTACTACCAGACTCGTGACTTCTGAGAATGAAAATTCCACGTGGACCAAGTGGGGGTGGGACCCACAAGCACTAGCAGCAGCAGGAACAGATAATTGTCTATTGTCACCTACCGCAGGCTACAGAGCGTGTACGCCACGCTCCTGATTGGAGCTTGGCATTTATTCCTGAGCAGTCAGAGCGGGGTCAGCATATTATATAGGAAGAAGCAAATCTGTGTTGGTGTGCGTGCCCCTGAAAAGTGCCAGCTGTACGGTACGAGACCGCGGTACCACCGACTCTCACACGCGCGGAAAACACGCTCGAATGACTCACTGAATCTAGCCCCTTTTACGCCAAGCATTCAAAATAAAAAAATAATAGAACAAAAAGAGTGTGAAGCGGTTTGCGTCTCACTGACCGACACTTTGTTGTTTGCTACGCGGAGTTCAGCCCCTTAGGTATTTTTGATTTTTATAACATAAGATATTTATACATCGTTGCCAATCTAGTAGGTATTTTATTTTTTTTTAACATATGTGTAAGTTTTTTTTTTTAGTTATTGGATCATCATCTAATAGTGATCTAACGACTATAATGAAGTGCATAAAAAGAAGTGTATTATTAATACTATTTTTCTCTCTTACTTTTTACTATAAAAAAATGTGCATGATAAATTTTTATTGGCCAAATTGATACCTATGCATTGGTTTAAAAAAAAAAAAACCTACTGGATTGGTGCCCTTTATATATTTATACCTTATATTTTCATTGTTTGATCAATTTACATTTTAACTTTTGATTATTATTAACATTGACTTTCAAATTTATAACAAATTTATACTCTATCTCGATCAAACATCAATTTTGACCATTATCTTTATCAAAATACTTTTTAAAATTTAAATACATATTTTAAAAAAACTTCCAATTTAAATTTTTTTTAAAAAAACTATAAATACATTTATAAATAATATTTAATATTTATAGGCTTTAAATATTTTAAATTATTTTAATATTTAGACTTTTAGATATTAATTTTAATTATTTCTAAATTTAACTTAAGTATTAAAATATTATCCTTAAAATTTAAAAGGATATTTTGGCAAAATCAATGGTCAAAATTGGTATTTGACCTAAAGAGGGTATAACTTTGTTAAAAATTTCAAATCTAGAGGTTAATATTGATAATAATCAAAACGTAAGGTATACAGTGTATAACAATGTAATTAATCCTTTTAACATTAACTTACAAACCTTTTAAGTATGGCTTGTTTGCTAATTAATTCACTACGAAGTATATTAATTTAGCAATTTCAAGTATAATACTCAACTGCTCAAAAACTTTCCTTCCTTTCCTTAGTGTAGTTTCTTTTTTCTTTTTTTTGTTTAATAATCCATAGATTTTAATTTTTATAATCTTCTTCTCCTACATTTTATATGGGTTTAGTTTCAAATCTAAAATAATAAACGCTAAAAAATATTGATCTTTGCAAAGAAAATTGTGTCACCAAATCTATCTGAAGAGCAACTGGCGTGATGGAGGATATTTTTTGCAAGATTCGAAGTTTATCTGCTAAAATCTCTCATCCATGGAGTCGGATGCATTGAAAATCATTCAAGATCTTTTGGGTGCGTATTCTACTATTGAATGTGTTTTGATTATTTTCTTTTTTTTTTTCATAACGTCATTGTTAACTATGTGTTTGTAATAAAACTTCACATATTTATCTAGATTTATCATAGTGGAGGATATTAATTTGGTTGAAGAAAGTCTTTCTTCCATTAGATGTTTTATTGTAAAACTTTTTGCCTTTTTAAACACAAATTCTTTTTTAATTGTTTTTTAATAGCCGGTTTATATATCTTAAAAAAAGAAGGTATAATACTAGTATACGTCTATATGCATAATATTCGTATTTTTCATTATAAATATATCAGTGTCACTAAAAATGTAAGTGTATAATACTTTTTATTAATTTCAACTTTTAATCGAAAGTTTTGCTTTCTTTTTCAAATTCAGCTATACTTTTCTCAATAAATATTTGAAATATATATATGGGCACCAATCCAGTAGGTATTTTTTTTTTACCTACACATAGATATCATTTTGACCAATAAAAATTTATTATGTATATTTTTTTATTGTAAAAAGTAGGAGAGAGAAATAACATTAATGATACACGTCTTTTCATGCACATCATTATAGTCGTTGGATCACCATTAAATAATGATGGTGATCCAACGGCTAAAAAAAAAATACCTACACATAGGTGAAAAAAGAAAATACCTACTAGATTGGCAACCCATATATATATGTATATATATATATATATATTACTTTTTAATAAGTGGGTTTAACTAATAATCTCCACTTATTACAAAGAAACGAAAATAATTTATGCACCCTGGGAGTCGAACTCCCGATCTAATACTCAAACCCCACCCCACCCACGGAGCTAGCCTCATTGACTAGATGAAAAATATATTTTTATTTTTAACATAAATGTTGCAACTTTTATTAGCGTATTTTATAGACATATTTTAAAATTTAATCTTATTATAAGAAATAAATATATGGATTTTTAGCGTATAAGTATTTTTGCCAAAAGTAATTTTCATAAAAGTCTAAACTATATCAGTCCGTATTATTAGACATTTAATTCTATCTTGTATTTTGCTAATTATATATGAAGTAGTTTATTGTGCGCTTACATTTTCTTATTTTTTATGAAAAATATTTTTCATTCATTTCATTAATCATTAAATATAGATATGAAACTACAAATAAAATAAAATAATAAAATTAATTACATTTGACTGATATAGTAATTGTTGGTGTAGATTTTAGTCCGTGACCCAATGCGCGCCACGCGCCCTTGAGTGGTTCTCTCTTAAGAGAGTCCAAAACCCAGATTTGATGTAGGTGCGGTCCGTACAACCTTGAAAAAAGTTGTGCCTAGACTTTTCACCAACTAGTAATGGGGGGTACCGGTGTGGTACCTGCCAAATCTCCTCAACAGAAAAATAATTAGTGATTCCTTCAATGAAAGGTTTGATGGAATAGTGATGCAGTAATAAATGATGATGAGAGGAGAAAAGGCGAATGAGGTTTTTGGGATTTGTGGCGGCTTACCCCTTTCAGGCGATTACGAGGCTATTTATAGTGGTTTTGTGGTCCCCCAAAAGCTAGGGTTAACATCCACGTGTCCCTGCAAATATAAAAGGAGGACCTCACCTACCCGCCTGTACGGTCGCGAGTACGTGATTGGGCCAGATGTCGGCCTCTCCTGAGTCCACATTTTCTATACTCTCTTTCATGGCCGGGCTTATACTTTTATATTCTTGGTCAGCTATTTATTGGTTCCGTTGCTTTCGTTTAGGGTCCCTGTTCGGACAGCAGCATGAAATCCGACCACAATGGTCTTTTCTTAGGGAGCATGGCTATGACGTGGCCTCTTTTCCACTTGCTCGGCTCTCTCTCGTGGTATGGTGTGGCTTCACTCTGGTCGATCTGAGAGATTGGTTGGGAACGACGTCGTTTTTAGTCGATATTGCATTATGTCGTTTTCTTAGACGTGTTGGAAAAATTATCCCCCAATAGTAATAATAATAATAATTATTATTATTATTATAATAAGATTGGATCTCATTGCATTCGACAAATATCCATGGATATGATATATATATCATATAGGGCACCAATATATATATACATATATAATTGGTCATAAGTCATGACGTGTGCACCATTCCACAGATAATACAATTAGAGCTCTACTTAAACAAACATATTCATTTTTTTTCAAATTAACATATTCATTTTTTTCAAATGACCCTCGATAACTCAATTTAGCACTTCGAATTGTACAATAATTGAACTCACCTAAAGATTAATGTTATATCATAATCTTGGTATTAAATATTAAAGGGCCACAGGATTTACACTTCACATCGGGAAATCAACTTCGTTATTTATCTAGTCACCATGAGCAAAGTAGGCATCTCAACCTACTTGTGAAATAACCAAAAACTACAAAGCTACAAGTTAAACGACCACTAATGACTATTGTAACGATCTAATAAGAATACGCAAGCTTAGCACATGAGCTTATGGGCTGGTTCCAGTAACCTTAGAGGTGAGTACCTTGAGCTCATACATACGAGCTTAACACCTTATGACTCATGCAAGGACAAAAGCTCAAAGGTAGGTACTGTTAACACCCAAAACTCATGATGTAACAATGGATAATCAAAATGAATAAAAACAACGGTAAATCAATAAAAACGATACAAGATTTAAAGTGATTCAGCTTAGAAGTAAGAAGTCCAATCCTTTTTTCTGACATAACTCATTATTTAAAAGCTGAGAGTGTTAAATACAGATATGGTAACAAATACATGAATTTTAATTACATTAATGGCACAAAGTCAGAAAAATATCGAGATTTATGGAGATTTAGGATTAATACTTGATTCTGGTGCAGTTATCTTGGAAATCAGTTGAGACAACTATTAACATAAGCTCGCCAATCGATAGTTCGCCATTTCTTGATGCTCAGATGCAACTCGTTATTTCAAGGAGGCTGGGTCTATTTGAGCAGTCAGCTCTGAACAAGTGGATGCTCTAAATGAGCAAGTAAAAACTTCATGCACAACAGGTACCAAAGAGCTCAACATCATACATCTGCACATGGAATTAACTCAATATCTGTGATAACCCGTACCAAAAAAAAAAAAAAAGAATTGCTTTATTTTCTAAAGAATATAAGGATAAAAGAAAATACTAAAAAGTCCTTAGTTAATGGTATTCAATGGAGTTACTTTATTAATTTGAACAATAGACCATTTAAGAAACTCTAATACTAATAATCTGTTCAGTTTATACGTACGCTCTGTAGAGAGAAAAAAAAAAGAGAGAGAGAAGACTATACACGTTTAAGAATAATAAGAAGAAGATGAAGAGACCATTATTATGAATTATTGATACTCACTCCTAAGGCTTTTAACCAATTAAGTTTTATGCTTTAGTTTGATTTCGGGATTGAGATTAAATATCTAGGATTAGGGCTTTGAATTGCTCATAAATTATTTATAAAATATGGGGAAGAATCTGATAGAGAATGAAGTATATTGATATTAGAATTCAAACAAGATAAATTTTGAGTGATTTGATTAGGTAAATAGAAATTTATAGATTTTTAAATATTTCACATAGGTAGAAAACGCAATAGTGATTACGACTGTATTTATAGAGGCTTTCAATGGTCTGATTGGATCATATTTGGGTAGTTGGAAAAAATATCGAATTAGCTTTATAATAGTATATAATTTGTCAAAAATGGACTTATAACCAGAGAGTTATAGCCAATTGAATTGAGTACTACGAATCTGGAAAAATCTGAAACTTTGGGTACTTTTAGAAAAACGTAGCTACAGCTTGTCTGGCTATGTGGAGCTTACCTATGGACCCTATAGCCATATTCTTGGTACTTTCAGGACCCCATGACTTGTAAAATATGTCCTCTAAGTTTAGTGATTTTTAGAAAAAGGTTAGAATTGTTATAAATCGTGAGAAATTGACATTATTAGGAATAGCTATGAAGTTAATTATAGAAGATACATGAGCAGCAAATAATCAATACTTTTAGTGTAATTAGAGTATGATTTTATTGTTGTGATATTTATATATAATTTATATGGTAATAGGTGTTTGAGAGGTTATGTTGGTTATTTGGTTAAATAGGCAAAGCAAACGAGGTAAGTAACCTTTGATCTTTTCTAGTAGTTTTCCTCGTCCAAAAGCTAAATATTTTATTATTTTATTATTTCTAATAAAATCATGTTTACAAGATGTTTTCTTTAAAATGTGATTTGAAGTAAAAATATATTTTTGTAATAAGACTATTTATTAAAAAAAATCTGTTTTATTGAAATAACATAATTTTTGTGAAAAATAGTATGATTCTATATTTTATACTAAATTATAGATCAAGTATATGAATTATTATTGAACGTGATTTCAAGAAAATTATTTTGGAATGACTATAATGTTATAATGAGATGAAAGTAAAATTGTTTATGATTCGTTATTGTAAATAAGTATTTTGAAACTCTCTTCAGTGACTATGCACGTGGACCCAGTCCACAAGGGTTATATATAGATAGTACTGACCTAGCTGCAGGGTTAAATGTAGTAGATTCATACCCGGCTATAGGGGTTATCTGTAGTAGATTCGGACTCGACTACAAGGGTTATTTGTGGCAAATTCAGACCCAGCTACAGGGGTTATTCGTGGCTGATTCGGACCCGGCTACAGGTGTTATTTGTAGTAGATTCGGACCTAGTCACAGAGGTTAAGTGTGGCCATAGTCCCTAAAACTGGGAAGAAGTGTAATTGAAATTATTATTGACTCAAAAAGGATTCGAAAAGACGAATTTAGAAACTTATTACTTCTTTTTCTCAAATTATTTACTAAACAACTTGATTTGAATATTTTCAAAAGTATTGATTTCTGAAACCAAATTTGTTCTGAAAAATATTTTTTAATAATTTTGGTTTATATTTGCTTGATCCAACTAGATAAAGTTACTGGTTACTTACTGAGCTTTTAGCTCACCCTTTTATTTTTCTCTCCCAAGTTTTAAAGATTGTCAGTTAACAAGCTCACAAAAGGAACTTATTAGTAGTAATTGGGGAGTATGGTTCAAAGAGAAGAATTTCTTCATCTTGATTGAGAAAATGTAAAGACTTAGAAGGTTAATCATCTTGAATTTATTGGATTATAATTTCTATTATATAGTATTTATTTTGAATATTTAGAAACTTTTTAAGAGTTGCTGAATTTTATATTATACATTGGTATTTATTAGAGATTAAATATTCTTAATTATATTTGTTTATAGAAAGATGCCTTATATGCCTATGGGGTTTCGCCTTATAGGTATGCGATGCACGTCCTCGAGTATGGGGTGTGACAAGTGATATCAGAGATTAGGATAAGTTTGACAATTTGGATCGCGATAAGTCAATCTTATGAGGTTTAGAATATCGGAGTAACAAAGTTAAGATCATTTAAGTTTGACTTAACTTCTATTATGTTTTGGAGATTATTTGAGTTGGTGATTGGTCTAAATTTGATAAGTTTGTTACTTTAGTCTTTTCGGGCATTAAAGTAGGTTAAGTTCGCATTCTTTTGTCATTGATGGAACACTTAGTTTGACCTTCGTAGTTGGTGATCATATACATTACATTGACTTTTAGGATTGTTTTAAAATAAACATGGACTTTTGGGATCGTTTAAATTTAAGTATTCTCATTAGGTTTTGATTATTAAAATCTATTAGTTGAATATTAAGGTTTCTAGTATTTAGTACTTTTGATATTAGTTTCCTTTTTTATTTGATTAATGGATCTAGGGTACTAGAATCTTCTTCTCTTATTATTGATATTGGATGGTTGTAAAGTTAATGAGTCTTACTTTGGAGTTGATATTAAAATTTTATGAGTCTACTTGCTATCTTCTTCTACTTTCTCTTGAGCTATATCTCAGTGTTTTTGACCCTATTTGAGAAAAAAATAGTCTAAGTTAATTATTAAAGAAGAGAAATTATTTAATTCCTAAGAAATTGTGTGGCTATTCTAAGGAGTTGTTAATATTATATTATCTGTGTAATGGATTTATAGAATAAAGATTACTTGGTTATGGTGTCAATATGAGGAAGACATATCTATCTGGGTTTATCGTTAATGGGATAATGGAAAGAAAATGTTTCAAATTCATTTAGGAAGTGAAATTATTCATGCTCCAGGCTAGAACATACAATGAAACATTGAGTAAGTTTATTGAATAACTAGTTTCCTTGATAATAAAGGACAAAGAGATGATATAAGAAATGTCAATTTATGTGCTTGTGTTAACTGATGAGAGTACATATTTTTTTTTACTAGATGATTGAGGATAAAAAGATTAGTTTCACTAAAAGCCTTACCTATGAGTTTTTCTATAAATATTGGTGATGATATGATTGAAATATATGCATTAAGGACTTATATATAGAAAAATTTAGAGAATGATATTCTGAAAAAAAAAAAAAATTATGATGGACTAATTTGGAGAACGATGTTACCTAGAAAAGAAAAATTATGGAGCTTTAATGACTTATACAGTTGGATAATTTTGAAATGATGTTACCTTAATAATATTTGTTTTGAAAGCTAAGCAAAAATTGAGATATGATGAATGGACATTTTGGTTTTTGTTATGGATACTATGTAGTAGAATTGAAATTAGAATATATGGTTGTTGTAAACGAGTTCATAATTTTATTCTATGGTGTTACCGTATAGGAGAAAGTGATCTTTATATTGACAATGTTTGGTGTTACTCCTCTCTAGAAATTTGTATTGGATTACATAAATAAAATTGGAGATTACTTATTTGATGAGCAACTAGAAGAATTATAAGATAAGAGTTTTCGAAAAACTTAGGGCGCATCTGGTACAAGATTTGAATCCTATTCTTCAAATCCAGAAATAGCTTTTACATAGAAAGTTGGAAGGATTAAACATTTATTCTTCTAACTTTCTACATGAAAGCTGTTTCTAGATTTGAAGAATAGGATTAAAATCCTATACCAAACGCGCCCTTAGTGTTTTACTATTAGAAACTTGACTATTATTGGTGATAAAAAAAAATAAAAATTGTGTTTATAAAACAAAAGATCAAAACAGTTATGTAGTAGAATATGTAAGTCGATTAATATTTCTAAGATCAATAAATTATTTGATTTTTATGATATATGTGATTTATAGAGAAATATTCACATTTGTGATTCTATTGACCTCCCTTACTTATAAAAGATATTTTTTTTTTGGAAAAAAAATCATAATATGAGATATTATAAATCCTAGATGTATTAAGATGAAGGCCTAAGAAAATTTTGAGGACTAGTACATGAAAGAAATCACTTAGCATATTTCTTAGTATTTAGTTTATGGAAAAGTGAATGAAGACTATATATATGAAGGTTGAAAACTTTTGGTATACTATATGGAAAAAATAATACGGTAGTAGAATTTTATAATGAGATTATCAAGAATTACTCAAATTGTGAAGTATGAGTTACATAGTGTATTATTTGACTAAGTATACTCACATTTCGGCAATTAGACTTGGCTTATGCCCTTAACCGATTAGGTTTTGATCTTTATGGTTATTTTGAGTGAACATTGAGATTTAGAATTCTATGTAATATGGTTATAAGCATAATATTTGTATTTGACGTAAGCTTTGGTGATTGAATTTATTTATTGCTGATGTTTACTGGAATAAATTTCTGAAAAAATTTTCGTAAAATCATTTTCAAGAACACCGGAGTTTTGTAATTTCTAGAAACGCAGCAGAATTGGTCGTTTAAAATTTTTCTATATACAAAACCTTTTGGATCGTGATCTAACATAAATTAACTCTTGATCTAGACAAAAACAATACCCGATTCGCTCTATAATCTTTTCGTCTTTCAGTCTATTCTCGAAAGCCGTTTGATTGATCCGGTGGATGGTCACTTTCTTGATTCCCAACAAAGAGATCCACAAACGAACAAGAAGACAATATTTTCGAACCGATTTCTCCGGGATGGCCGAAACACCAAGGACAAAAAATCCCTAGTGGTGGCCGATTTTCTCTGCACTCTTTCTCTCTATTTTTCGTGTGACACTCTCTTCTCAAGGGAGTGTTTCACGTGTAACACTTGATTGTCCAGTCAGAGAACTTTTCTCTTAACTATATAGAGAGATTAGAAAATCCTAATGGGCTTATTGTGCTCAACTGATCATGAAATAACTATTGGGCTTTAATTTGAGCTAGACAGGGGACCAGATAGATCCATAAAGCCCAAGCTCCAATGGACTATATACCCACTATCATAATTAACTCTTAATTATGATTGGGCCTTGCCCATTAATATTGGGGCACACCACTATAGGCCCAATATTGAACTCTTGGACTAAATGTCATTTATTTTCTGCAAAATTTATTAACAATTAATTAGCTTGGTCTATTTAGCATAAACTATACCGGTAGACATACCCCCAATGCAATGTCGTACTAGCAGGGTGAAATTATCGTATTACCCCTCTAGTACATATTTACCTTTGAGTTGCCATTTTTCATCTAATTGATAATAGTTGACTACGGTGTTTGTATCTACTTATACTAACACAGTCAAATTCACATAGTGAATACCGGAACCCTGGTTTATATTATCCAAGTACTTGAAAAAACTCAAAATGACATTATATGCATGACGTCCATCATAAAAAATGTTCTACACATTTCATACACCTTATCTTCCAAGATATCGGAGTTCGAACTGTAAATTGGAACTAGTCCTTTAGTAGGACGAAAAGACAAAACACATGAAAGTAAGTTCGTTAATCACTAGGACTAAGGTTTTCTACAATAGTACTAGATTAGTGAAATTAGAAATTTAAGTTACGGCACTTAACCTTAAATTTTAATTCACTCGGTCCTATTCGATACTGTTATAACTTTCTTATAACACATTAGTGATTCTATCCGAAGACTCACTTCGATAATTAGAGACTTCATTAATTAAATAGACAATACTACATTCTATGGGATAGTAAAGTATTCCATCTTCAATATGCAGAATGCGAACAATTTAATTTAGACATAATAAAATAAAGAATATAATGTCTCCCACATATGAACTCATCATACGAATAATTCTTTATTACTCATTACATATCTTGGAATCTTTAGATGTTTACATAAGATAAGCATACACATCACATGTATATTAATGGGACATAAATAAAATAAAAATTCATAACATGGAATTTATTAATAACAAATAATCCGATAATAAATTGTTTATAATATTAAAATAATAAACAGCTTTATAAGACATTATTCCAACAATCTCCCACTTGGCCTTTAAAGCAGATGTGACATATCACGTAGTCTCATTCCTTCTAGGTGGTCCTCAAATACTTTGGTAGCCAAAGATTTGGTAAAAAGATCAGCAAGGTTCTCTGCAGACGCTATCTTACTCACTATCACGTCTCCTCTTTGAACAATTTCTCTGAATACATGATATTTTTTTTCTATGTGTTTTCTCCTCTTATGGCTTCTGGGCTTTCTAAAGTTAGCAATTGTTCCACTCTTATCACATAGAGTGTTATGGGCTGTTGTGCTTCAGGTACTACCTCAAGATCCATAACGAAATTACGAAGCCAGACCGCCTCTTTAGCTGCTTCAGAAGCTGCCACATATTCGTCCTCTATGGTTGAATCCGCAACACAAGATTGCTTGATACTCCTCCATATAATAGCTCCACTACCAAGGGTAAATACTGAACCAGAGGTTGATCTTCTAGAGTCTTTATCAGATTGAAAATCTGAATCAGTATATCCAACAGGAATTAGATCTTCTCCAGAATATACAAGCATATGATTTTTAGTTCTCCGAAGATACTTTAGAATATGCTTGACTGCACTCCAATGTTCAGGTCCTAGATTAGATTGGTAACGACTTATAATCCCAACAGCACAACAAATATCCGGTCTTGTGCAAAGCATGGCATACATGAGACTTTCCACTGCCGAAGCATAAGGAATATTTCTCATATATTCTTTCTCTTCATCTGTCTTATGAGAATTCTCATTAGAGAGTAATTCCTTTATGAAAGGGTGTTAAACCTTTCTTGGAATTATGCATTACAAACCTTACTAGTTTTTTGTCTATATATGAAGCTTGTGATAAAGTTATGCGTTTGTTCTTTTTGTCTCGTAGAATCTGTATTCCAAGAACATAACAAGCTTCACCTAAGTTAAACTGTTGTGCTAACTAGAATTTCACTAATGATAATAATCCAACATCATTCCCAATGATTAGAATATCATCAACATATAGTACCAGAAAAATTACTTTATTATCCTGAATTCTTTTATAGACACAAGGTTCATCTATGTCTCGTTCAAAACCATAAGACTTAATTGCTTCATCAAATCTTTTGTTCCATGATCTAGATACTTGCTTGAGTCCATAAATAGATCTCTTAAGTTCACAAACTTTTCTTTCTTGACCCTTCTCAACGAATCCCTCTGGTTATATCATATAGATACATTCATCAAGATTGCTATTCAGGAATGCAGTCTTAACATCTATTTGCCATATCTCATAGTCAAGAGATGCAGCGATGGATAAGAGTATGTGAATAGACTTGATCATAGCAACAGGAGAAAAGGTTTCTTCATAGTTGATACCTTCCTTCTATGTATAACCCTTTGCAACTAACCTTGTCTTGAAAGTCTCAACTTTCTCATTTATTCCTCTCTTTCTTTTATAGACCCACTTATACCCAACGAGTTTTATCCCTTCAGGTGGATCTATAAGTTCCCAGACTTTATTAGAGTATATAGACTCTATTTTGGATTCTATTGCCTTTTGCTAGATTTCTTTATAAACATCATCTATTGCCTCATCGTAAGTGTAAGGATCAGATTCTTGATCACAAGACTCTCCTATTCCCAAGTATCTCTCTGGTTGTCTCACAGCTCTCCCACTACGACGAGGATCCGATGTTTGTTGAGTTTCAAGTGATTTATCTTTTCTAAGTACTTTCTCTATCTTATCTTCTATAGATGGGCTGATAACATGTGATGCCCAAGATTCTCACATGCATAATAAGCCGATAATAAACATGTTCATATTGCATAATAAACAGATCAAGAAACTAGTATCAATTTTATGATAAATTGCTCATTCTGATTGTTAAATGCTTTCGATATGTATTGTTGTACTAATGGTTGTCGAAGTGTTCCCATGCAGTGTAAAGGCTCAGTACCCTCAGAGAAAGAGCTTGGTGTGTGAAAGGAACAAAGAATATATTCATGAATGCGTGCATATACATTAAAAATCATATTTGTTGATAACTTGGTCAAATGGAAGTTTTTCGATAAAATGCATTTTTTACACTTTTCGAAGCCAAATTCATTGTGCGTTTAACATGTTAAATAGCTTTTATTTAATGTGTAGAAATAATTTCTAATATTTTCCAAAATGTTGGTTCCAGGTAAGCACGAGGAGACAGTCACTGTATTAAATTATGTTTAATTACACTAAGCTAGCTCAGATTCAGCTTAATCGCTTAATGCCTTTTTGTGCATTCTATTAATTGGGCAGTTATACTATGTTTGCATAATTAATTGGAGTATAATTGACTTTTTTTATGTTTAATGATTGGTTATGGGGCTAGGTTCTACCAGATTACAATAAGATTGGCCATATAGAATCATAAGTCAAAGTATGACTAGATTTCACTTTCTAAGCTAGGTTTCACCATTTTGGTCTACACTTAGGTGTATAGGATTGACCAGCAATGTGGTGAGTATGCTAAGGATGTTTTAGAGCTTGACACATAGAGAGTAATGAGCAAAATATCCAAAATACCCCTTAGAATTTAAGTTATATCATTTCTTAGCCATTAAGAATTGATTTTAGACCAAATATGGTCATTTCTTTCCTCTTCCTCTCCAGCTATGACTTGAACCACTTCAGCCATTTTCTATACTTCTCTCAACTCCCCTTATCCATATCCAAGAGTTTTCAAGTGGTAGAACTCAATTTGGAGCTCAAGAAAGCAAAATAGATCTAAACTAGTCAAGGTAATTCTACTAGTTCTTCTTTCTAAGTTTTATTTTTTTATTTCAATTCTCTACCTGATACTACTTAGATAATGTTTCTTCTAGGTCCTCTTAAGTCTTAAAATCAAAATCAAAGCCTTGGGAATCAGTTTTGTGGAGGTAGAAGGTAAGAGCTTCGACAAAACTTTAAACTAGTCAAGATGAGCTTTTTGTGGAATTTAGATTGATAATTTATTTCTATTGTTTTAGCTCTTAAATCAAAGCTTTTATTTGATGAATAAAGGTCCTAGGAAACCTTATATATGGCTGGAAAAGAAGAGTTTAAGTGGAAGATTAAAGTTAGACTTAAAGCCCCAAAGTTTGCTATTTGTGGATTCAAGTGTTTTTAAGTATTTTCATTATTGGAATAAGTTGTCTACACTTGTAATTTGATTTTTTTATTTGGAATGTGTAAGACATTGATCTTTTTATATAGATTACATCTATTTACTGGCTAGTTGTAATGATATACGAGTATAAAAGTGGTTTTAAACTTTGTCTAAATCGAAAAGAATTCAAGTATACCTAGGTTGTTCTAAATGATCTTCTTTGAGGTGTATATGTAGAAATTGGTTTGTGGATTGTTATTACAGGTCTTAAACTATGATTTTAATCATGTGGGGATATCCTAAAAATAGGAGAGGTGCTGTCCAAATATTTTTAAAACTAAATGGTACTATTTAGAAGCAAATAGGCTACTTTTTATAAAAATAGGTGACGTTTTGGTTCATTTTGTGATTAAGCTTCCTTATTTTGTAAACGTTGTAATTCGATCTTGTGCTTGTTTTCTTTAAGTATTTTACATTGTAGTGATTATCTTTGTAATAAAATTAACATCAGGTCTTCCACACACCTTGCCACAGAAGATATTGACTCTTTCCACTATCTTTTCTACCGAACACAGGGTAAGTAAAGATTTATTTTAACTGCATCATAAGAACAGTAGTAGATATAAGATATTTTTTTACATACTTATATGTATTATATTAATTATATGTTATTTATATGATTGTTATAAAGTTTACGAAAGACATAAGTGTGGCATGATCATTTAAGCATAATTTTCAAAGAAGTGAAGTTTTCCACACATTGGATTTAAAGTAGTACCATTGTACTGATTTTACGAGATATGTTTTAAGTACAGTATTTAGTCTGTCTGCGTTGGGTAAGTATGGTTTGCACAGGTATCCTACCCGCATAGGTGAGCACGGCTTACTGATTGCCGAGACTGAGCATTATACTATGAGATTTATTAGGTGCATTACCTAGTCGGTCTACGTTGGGTAGGTATGATTTGCATTGGCCATGTGTTTCCTTCCCGCACAGGTGGGTATGGCCTACCGACTATCGCGACTTTGTAATGTACTCAAGGGCCCTATAAAGAAACGTTTTCTTTTCAAAACAATCCGATTTGCGTTGCATTAGGTAAACATAACCAAATCTAGAATAATCATCCGTAAACGTAATGAAGTATTCAAAACCTCTTCGAGCTTGAATATTCATAGGCCCGCAAACATCAGTGTGTACTAACTCAAGACATTCTTGAACTCTAATATATTTTCCAGTAAACGGTCTTTTAGTCATTTTACCTTCCAGACAGGATTCGCAAGTTGGTAATGGTTTGACTTCTAACGAACTTAGAGGTCCATCATTGACTAACCTTTGAATTCTGTTTAGGTTAATATGACCAAGTCTCAAATTCTAGAGATAAGTTTCATCATTAGTACTCACTTTCACTTTCTTATGTTTATGTTCTACATGTTCAGAATCATTTTTAAGATTGTGCAATGAGATGCTTTTAGGTTGAATAAAGAAAAGATTATTACCATGAGTACTAGTTCAAATAAGACTTTTATTCTTTCTAATAGAAACTCTATTATCAAAATGAACTGAATAACCTTGTCTCATCAAACAGGAAACAGAAATCAAATTCTGTTTAAACACCAGAATATAATAACAATTCTTTATTTCTAAAAACCTAAAATCATCGAAATTCAAAATAATATCTCCCATTATACGAGCTTCAACTATTGAGCTATCTCCCAATCGCAGCATGAACTCTTCATTAGCGAACTTCCTAGTTTCTTTGAACCCCTGCAAAGTATTACAAATATAGTCAGTGGCTCCCGAATCTATGATCCAAGAATCGATAGAATCAACCACATGACAAGCCTCAATGAACAACAAATTGTCATTACTTTGTTTGTCCTTGTTGTTGTCCTTCTCCTTCTTAAAGGCTAGGTAAGTTTTGTAGTTTCTCTTCAAATATCCATCCTCACCGTAGTGGAAATATTTTCCCTTTAGTTTGGCATCTTTCTTGGTCTTCTTTTTCTTTGGAGCCAGAGAAGCAGGAGTCTTTTTCTTCTCATTACCTTTGCCTTTCGACTTAGGTTTGGAAGAACTAGCTTGAGGTATATTAGCCTCAGCTGACCCCGACTTATTCTTCTTAAGAATATTCTCAGTGATTTGCATATCTTTCATCAAGCCAGTTAAAGTATAGTCTTTCCGACGAATCTCATGATCGATCTTAAATTGATTGAAGGTGTCTAACAATGTATTCAAAACCATGTCAATTTGAGTATCACAATTAATTTCAGCTCCAAGGATTTCCAGTTCGTTAAGGTATGCGATCACTTTCATCAAAGTTCCAGAACTGGAGTACCCTTCTTTTGTCGAAGATTCATGAATGCAGATGTAGCCTCATTTCTGGCTTGATGACCGAGACTGGCAAACACTTCGTCAACACTCAGCATCATGTCAGCAGCAGTATCCATCCCACGATATTGTTGTTGCAATATATTGCTCATTGAGCCAAGTATATAGCACTTAGCTATCTCATCAGATTGCTTCCACTTATCATATAAGTTTCTTTCATCGTTGGTGGATTCCTTAGTTGGCTGAGTAGGACATGGAGTGGTGAGAACCCACTTATGTTTATCAACAGTAAGCACTATGTCTAAGTTACATTTCCAGTCTACATAGTTTTCACCGTCCAGCTTGTTTTGTGTGAGTAAAGTGGATAAAAGATTAAGTGCCATATCTATTAAAAACAAATAAACATTCCATGTATAAGCAAACATCATCAATTATGTTTCAAATAATTAACATAAAGTATTAAGCATACAATATGCAAGTGAAGTATCTCTAAAACTATCACTTATATTCATGGTAATTTAACCTACCATTGATTACAAGCCTCCTACGGGAAGTCATGCAATCAACAAATCAAACTAAAATAATTTCAATTAGTAAATAGACAGATAACTCTTATCCCGTATTTCTAACTACCATACTCTTTGGTTCTCTAATCGACTAATAAATACTCCTACGGGAGGATATTAATGTTTCGAGTTGAGTGTTTAACCATTGTTTCGGTAACTAAGCTTTCTATATATGACCATCTCCTACGGGCGATCAGACTCATATAGTCTACCTAGTACCTTATCCTAAGAAACTCATTTACAGTATTACCCGGACGAAAACCCTCCTATGGGAGCTCAGCAAGATTCTGAGGCGAGGCTCTTCCTAATACATAATGAACCAACAATGGAGACCATAGGTATCACATACCTTCTCCCACTCAATATTTTATAATTAGGGATTCATTGATTTTACCCAGTTATCTAGCTAGTTTAGTAACCTAAAATCAATTATGTAAGCATATTCATATTTGCATGAGAGTAGCTCTAATTTTCTATATGACATGTTATTAAAAGATCATGCAATAATACTTAATTATTAGGCATGCATGCAACATTGTCCTAATAATACCAAAGTAGTAAGCAAATAATTAATTAAATATTAATAATTTATTAATTTCCGGTAATTTAAAATTATTTAATATTTAAATAATTTTAATTGATAAGATAATGTTAAATATTTAAATATGGAAGATAATATTTAACATTTCAATTAGAAAAGATTTTCATAAAATCTAATCAGTTTAAATAAAAGATTTAACTAATTAAATCTCAATATCTCAAATTTAAATTTCAACTTTTGAAATCTTAATTTGAATTTAACTTCTTTAAATATCTCTCATTATCTTATCCTGTCAGATTTGAATTCGAAATTCAAATCAATATCTAATCTCATTAAATATCTACCAACCATAAATTCAAATTTGAAAATTGAAAAGATATTCTGATTTAGATTTAAATTTCAAATATTCACAAAATTCAAAATTTAAAAGATAGAAGATTTTATGGATAAAATCTCCTACAATATCTCTAATTTGAATTAAAACAAATTTAAAATTCAAAATAGATAACTAATTATCACATAATCAGTTTCTCAAAATATCTATTCAAAATTTGAATTTAAAAATAAAAGATATTATCTCATAATATCTAATTTTTAAAAATTTATATTTTAAAATATCTTTAATTATTCAAATAATAATAAAATAATATGGATATCGATCATATCCATAATTCAAATTAAAATATCCTATCAATTCAAATTTCAAAAATTTAAACTTAATAAGGATTAAAAATTTGAATTTAAATGTTTAATTAATCAGATTTCATAAAACTATGGATAAATTAAAATAAATTTAAAATGAAAATAATTAAAATCACGGCCGGAAATACGAAACGTGTCGGGATAAGCCGACGAACGGAACGGGAGACCGACTCAGGACGTTATGCAGTCATGCTCGAGATAATTACCGGGCACCAACGGGCTTGCATAACGTTACCCGGCCTCGCTCGGGACAACTCCCGAGGGACAACGGGCTCGCGTAGCTCTCACACGTCAAACGTACGAGGCGGCACCCCGAGTGGCCAAGGCACGAGATGCCAACCGCGCTGCATGGCCACCCGCAGGCCATGCGCGGATCGCATCTGCGAGGCCAGTGGGGCCGTGCCTGCGCTGCAAGTGCGGGGTGAACCCACGCGGCATGTGTGGGCTAGCCGCCCACAGGCCATGCGCGAATCACATCCCTGCAGCCTGCACGGGACGTGCCCGTGCCGCATGTGCTGGGTGAACCCGCGTGGCATGCGCGGGCTGGCTACTCGTAGGCCACGCGCGGATCGCATCCATGCGGCCTGCACGGGCCGTGCCCACGCCGCATGTGCGGGGTGAACTCGCGCAGCATGCTCGGGCTGGCCATGCGCGGATCGCATCCGCGCGGCCTGCACGGGGCCTGCGCAGGGAGTAGGGAGGCAGTCCACAGGCCAGGCATGGATCCCATCCGTGCGGCCAGCGGCATCTCCTCGCAGGGCCATGCCCACGCAGCCCATGCGCGGGTCACACCCGCAGGCCTGGCACAAGCGGTGCACACGGCTCCTAGCCGTGCATCGCTCTGTCATTTCATTTTTTTTTTTTTAAATTGAGAAACAATTTTCATAAAACTCAAAAAACAATTAAAGATCAAAATATTTCCATACGTAATTTTATCAAGAACATAAAATATGAACACATAGAAAACAAGAACATGCCAGAGATGAAAAACAAAAACGAATATGATCATCACCTCATAGCAACATCTAATCAGATAATTATTCAAACTCATTGAATCTATTGACCATTATATAAACCAGAGCATACTCATAATATGAACAAGACCAAACATAAACCAAAATTTTCTGAAAATCAAAAACATCAATCAACAAGAGAATAGATCGGAGTAAAATATGCTAGATCAACAATAAAACCTGTCTCTAGTACCAATTGTTGGTGATTACTGGAATAAATTTCTGAAATAAATTTCGTAAAATCATTTTCAAGAACACAATAGTTTTGTAGTTTCTAGAAATGCAGCGGAATTAGTCGTTTAAAATTTTTCTATTTACAAAACCTTTTGGATCGTGATCTAACATAAATTAACTCTTGATCTAGACAAGAACAATACCCAAATTCGCTCCACAACTTTCTCGTCTTTCCGTTTATTCTCGAAAGCTGTTTAATTGATCCAGTGGGTGGTCACCTTCTTGATTCCCAACAAAGAGATCCGCAGATGAACAAGAAGACAATCTTCTCGAACTGATTTTTCCGGGATGGCCGAAACACCAAGGACAGAGAATCCCTAGTGGTGGCCGATTTTCTCTGCTCTCCCTCTCTCTTTCTCTGTTTTTTGTGTGACACTTTCCTCTCAATGGGGTGTTTCACGTGTAACACTTAATTGTCCAGTCAGAGAATTTTTCTCTTAATTATATAAAGAGCTTAGTAAACCTTAATAGGCTTATTGGGCTCAACTGATTATCAAATAACTATTGGGCTTTAATTTGAGCTAGATAGGGGACCAGATAGATCCATAAAGCCCAAGCTTCAATAGAATATATACTTACTATCATAATTAACTTTTAATTATGATTGGGCCTTGTCCATTAATATTGGGGCACACCACTATAGGCCTAATATTGAACTCTTGGACTAAGTGTCATTTATTTTCTGTAAAACTTATTAACATTTAATTAACTTGATCCATTTAGCATATACCTGTAGACATACCCCCAATGTAATGCCGTACTAGCAGGGTAAAATTATCGTATTACCCCTCTAGTACATATTTATCTTTGAGTTGCCATTTTTCATCTAATGGATAATAGTTAACTACGGTATTTGTATCTGCTTATACCAACACAGTCAAATTCACATAGTGAATACCGGAGCCCTAGTTTATATTATCTAAGTACTTAAAAATACTCAAAGCGACATTATATGTATGGTGTCCATCATGAAAAACATTCTACACATTTCATACACCTTATCTTCCAAGATACTAGAGTTCGAACCTTAAATCGGAACTAGTCCTTTAGTTACTCAAAAAGACAAAACACGTGAAAGTAAGTTCGTTAATCACTAGGATTAAGGTTTTCTACAATAGTACTAGATTAGTGAAATTAGAAATTTAAATTATGGCACTTAATCTTAAATTTTAATTCACTCGGTCATATTCGATACTGTTATAACTTTCTTATAACACACTAGTATTTCTATCCGAAGACTCACTTTGATAATTAGAGACTTCATTTATTAAATAGACAACACTACATTATATGGCATAGTAAAGTATTCCATCTTCAATATGCAGAATGCGAACAATTTAATTTAGACATAATGAAATAAAGAATATAATGTCTCCCACATATGAACTCATCATACGAATAATTCTTTATTACTCATTACATGTCTTGGAATCTTTAGATGTTTACATAAGATAAACATATAAATCTCATGTATATTAATGGGACATAAATGAAATAAAAATTCATAACATGGAATTTATTAATAACAAATAATCCGATAATAAATTGTTTGTAATATCAAAATAATAAACTGCTTTATAGAACATTATTCCAACAGTTTTGATACGTTGGCCTATTAAAGATTAAAATTAGAGAGAATGAAATTAAAAAGGATTCTTATGGCTATTTATGATAAAGATATCATATTGTATCTAAGCTTTATAAGACCTTACACGTGATTTTAGAAATTAAATTATATTTTTTGGAGCTTTACAATATTGATCTGAAATAAATGGATTGTCAAAAAGAAAAGTATATATGTATATATAGACTATTGAGGATATATTGAAGAATGTTTCAAAGGTTTGTGGAAGAAAACATTATTCTTGGTAATATATGTATATAATTGTGGCTTCGATTTAGTATGAGAGTAGCTTTATATGAAGTATTGACAAAGAAATAGAAGTGTATTCTTAGCATTATAGGCATGCGATTGAAAGATATACTAACGGTTTAAGGAATTTTAATTATTAAGAATTCCTATTAGCTTTGTTAGTGCAAAGAAAAGTTTGAGTCATCATGTTATTCTCTTTTTGGATGAAAGTGTAAAGGGACTATCACAACGAACGAGAAACGATATAGAGTTATCGATAGATAAATTTTAAAAGCGATGATCTCTCTTTGACGTTTCAATCACTTAAATTAGAATAAGTTTATATTCTCAAGTTTGTATCATATTGATGGAAAGATCATTTCGATTTAGTAAGCGATGATCATAGTTTTACCCAGATGTTGAGATTGAAAGAGTACAACGGAAATTTCAATGAAGTTTATATATGAAACACGTTCACGAGCATGCATGATCTTTACTTACTGAGCATTAGCTCATTTAGTTCCTATGATGCAGATGAGGAGATATATGATGTATAGAGTTGCTGGTTGGCTAGCACGCTTTCTTGTCGCCATAATCACACAGATGTAGACGAGCTTGACTTATGGGCGATTTTTTCTTTGTATTTTGATATTTTAGTGTGTTGTAAATATACTGTTCTTGGTAAGATAAACTGATAAGGACTTTTTGGTTGTACATTTTGTAAAAGACACTTTTAAAAAGTAATGTCACGCAGTTTCTTTTGTTTTACAATTTGAAAAGTTTAAATTTGGCCCACCTTTTTGTAAAATTAAAAATATAGTTTATGAAAGAATAATACTTTCTAGTTTGACCTATATGGTTATATGGTTAAGCTAGGGGGTGTTACATAATATCATTAGTTAATTCTTCAAGGACTAACATACTTTTGGGCTTGAAATCTTTCATATAGTTTTCTTCCAAGAAAGTAGGATTTGTGCTCACAAACACTTTCTTTTCTCCAGTACTATAGAAATAATACCCTCTTGTTCCTTTTGGATAATCCACAAATAGACACAACTCTGATCGTGATTCCAACTTAGTCGTTTTCCCTTTCAGCACGTATGCTGGACAACCCCAAATATGGATATGACGCAAACTAGGTTTATGTCTTTTCCATAGTTCAAATGGTATCTTAGGTACTAACTTAGAAGGAACTCTATTTAACAGGTGCATAGTAATTTCTAAGACATAACCTCAAAAAGATGTGGATAATTGTGAATAATTGAGCATCGACCGAACCATATCCAACAGTGTCTTATTTCTTCTTTCAGCAATACTATTTAGTTGAGGCGTACCAGGTGCTGTGAGTTGGGATAGGATCCCATTATCTATAAAAATTCAGAGAATTCCCTAGAGAGGTATTCACTACCTCGATCAGGTCGAAGGGTCTTTATGTTCTTTCCTAACTGCTTTTCATTTTCCGCTTTGAATTCTCTGATAGAAGTGTGTGGATCTATTAATGTTTTCTTCTTTAGAGAATATATGAATGTAAAGTTTAGAGGACTAAACTTCTTTTTAGAGAGGAAGAATGTGATAACTCGTACCCAAAAAAAAATTATTTTATTTTCTAAATAATATAAGGATAAAAAAAAGACTAAAAAGCCCTTAGTTAATGGTATTCAATTAGGTTACTTTAGTAATTGAATAATAGACCATTTAAGAAACCCTAAGACTAATAATCTACTTAGTTTATACGTACGCTTTGTAGAGAGAAAAATAGAGAGAGAGAAAGAGAGAGAGAGAGAGAGTGAGAGAGAGATAAGGCTATGCACGTTTAAGAAGAAGAAGACGAAGAGACCGTTATCATAAATTATTGAGACTCACTCCTAAGGTAATAAATTAACTTTTAACCAATTAAGTTTTACATTTTAGTTTGATTTCAGAATTGAGATTAAATATCTAGGATTAGGATTTTGAATTGCTCATAAATTATTTATAAAATATAGAAAAAAATCTGATAGAGAATTCCAACAGTATATAATTTGTAAAAAACGGACTTATAACTAGAGAGTTTTAACCAATTGAATTGAGTACTACGAATTTGGAAAAATCTGAAACTTTGGGTACTTTTAGCAAAATATGGCTACGGCTTGTCTGGCTGTACAGGGCTTATCTATGAACCCTATAGCTACATTCTTGGTTCTTTTAGGACCCCATGACTTGTTAAACATATCCTCTAAGTTTGGTGATTTTTAGAGAGAGGTTAGAATTGTTATGAATCGTGAAAAATTAACATTATTGGGAATAGCTATGAAGTTGATTATAGAAGATGCATGGGCAGCAAATAGTCAATACTTTTAGTGTAATTAGAGTATGATTTTATTGTTGTATGATTTGTATGATAATAGGTGTTTGAGAGGTTATGTTGATTATTTTGGTTAAATAGGCAAAGCAAACGAGGTAAGTAACCTTTGATCGTTTTTAGTAGTTTTCCTCATGCAAAAGCTAAATGTTTTATTATTTTATTATTTCTAATAAAATCATGTTTACAAGGTATTTTTTTTTTTAAATGTGATTTCAAGTAAAAATATATTTTGGTAACAAGACTATTTATTGAAAGAAATCTGTTTTCTTGACATAAAATAATTTTTGTGAAAAATAGTATGATTCTATGTTTTATACTAAATTATGGATCAAGTATATGAACGTGGTTACAAGAAAATTGTTTTGAAATGACCATAATGTTATAACAAGATGAAAGTAAAATTGTTTATGATTTGTTATTATAAATAAGTGTTTTGAAACTCTCTTCAGTGACTATGCACGTGGACTCAGTCCACAAGGGTTATATGTGGTAAATTCGTACCTGGTTACAGGGATTTTCTGTAATAGATTCAAACCCGGCTACAGGAATTATTTATGGCAGATTTCGGACCCAGCTACAGGGATTATTTGTGGCATATTCGGACCAGTTACAGAGGTTAAGTGTGGCCATAGTCCCTAAAAACTAGGGTGAAGTATAATTAAAATTATTATCGACTAAAAATGGATTCGAAAAGACGGATTTGGAAATTTATTACTTCTTTTTATCAAATTATTTACTAAACAACTTGATTTGAATATTTTCAAAAGTATTGATTTCTGAAACTAAATTTATGCTGAAAAATAATTTTTAATGATTTTGGTTTATATATACTTGATCTAACTAGATAAGGTTACTAGTTACTTACTAAGCTTCTAGCTCATTTTTTTAATTTTTTCCTCCCAAGTTTTAAATATTGCAGTTAACAGGCTCACAAAGGGAACTTATTTAGTAGTAATTTGGGTGTATGGTTCAAAGAGAAGAATTTCTTCATCTTGATTGAGAAAATGCAAAGACTCAGAAAGTTGATTATCTTGAATTTACTGGATTATAGTTTCTATTGTATAGTATTTATTTTGAATATTTAGAAACTTTATAAGAGTTGGTAAATTTTATATTATATATTGGTATTTATTGGAGATTAAATATTCTTAATTATATTAGTTTATAGAAAGATGCCTTACGTGCCTATAGGGTTTTACCTTATGGGTATGTGGCGCACGTGCTTGAGTATGGGGCGTGACAATATCACTGTATCAAGTAACTAAATAATATTATAAATTGTCAGTATAGTTACATCAACCACTCCTCGAACAAGCTGAGGACATGAGTATGCACGATTTAGAAATTCCAACAAGGTATAAAAAAAAAAAAAAACCTACGAATTAATTTCGTTTCTTAATTATCACACATTATCATCAGACACTCTGTTCTATTCTTTAATAATTTCATATGATATGAGATACAAAATGATACAATATATCTTGGATTACATTAATAACCAATGTGAAATCTCGTTTGGAATTGATTCTGGATGATACTTTTAACTTGTCAAAGCAGTTTTAAAAAAAAAAAAAAGAGAAAAAAGTATTTAGTAAGTTTTTGCAAGTCAGCAGATTTAAAACGATGCGGTGTAACCATTATTTTAGGCCGAATTTTGGAAAGCATGATAAAGGTTGCTTTTATTAAGGTGAATCTGCTGCTACAATACAAATTTTTTAAAAAAATAATTTTATAACAAATATAATATATAGTTTACCGAACGCTAAGATGCTACTTCTAAATAGTATAACATAAGTAAAAAAAATTAACAGATACCTTTGATCTTTTTTTTTTTTCCCTCACAAATGCTTTTTGCTCACAACTGCAATAGAATTATAACAAAGAGTATAACAATACTAACGTAGCTCTTAATCTATTTTCAATTGACGGTTTAGAAATATATTCCTAACAGACATAATATTATTCTAATTTCCCAAAAAACAAGTGCCAAAATATCCTAGTATATGATGATCATTTCTATTAGAATATTGGCTGCTTACTCAATTCCCGCATATTGGTACACATACATCACCTTAAAATTTAATAAATATATATAAGTATAAAGATCACGAATCTCATTTTAAAACTTTGATGCACTACAACAAAAATCCTTATATGTGACATTTAAAAATGCCACTCTTACTTACTTTTAGTTACATTTGTGTAGTTAATGACATTTATGAAAAATGTAAAATATGCCCGTGCGACTAAAAGTCTAGTGACATTTAAAATGTCACTATATCATCTTTTTTAGTGGCATTTATTAAATGCCACTAAATTATAT
>JXTC01000658.1:56437-94438 GCA_002914845.1 Trema orientale
TTTTTTTCCCCAATTTTGTTAGTCTTATTAAAGTGTACAGATTATAGATTTCATTTTACTCTAATTCTTAAATTAATCAATACTTTTAAAATGAGTAAGTGACATTTTAAAATGTTACTAGATCTAAAATGTGGTGGCATTTTCTAAATTGCTGCTAAATCTAAATTTACTGCCATTTTTAAAATGTAACTAAATTAAAATATTATTGATATTTTAAAACTGCCACTAAAGATAAAATTTAGTAGCATTTGATTAAATGTCACTGAATTAAAATGTTAATGACATTTGAAAAATGCCACTAAATATAAATTTTAGTGACATTTTAAATTAATAACACTAAAATATTGTTATCGTGACATTTTTATGCAGATATCACTAAATGAAATGTCACAAATCTATATTTTTCTTGTAGTGATGTGAATGAGTTGAGTTCCAATTTGATTTCCATATTCTAAAAATGCGAACATATATTTATTAGCTGGTATTTAAGAGATCCTATCTTCACCGACAACGTTGTTCCAGCTAAAGTCTCAAAAGCTACTAAGATACCCGCATATACTAATTGTCTAACTCATATTTCCACTTTACTTCTTTTTTTCTTCTTTTTTTTTTTCTTGTTTTTTTTTTCCGCGTGTATATAGTTAATGGCATAAAAGAGAATGCATGTGATGCCAAGTATAGGGCAAAATTAAAAAGACTTGAAAGAGTTGTATGGCAAGATCTACCTTGAACATGAATGAACATGTCTTCTCCATAGGCCATTGCAGCCGACAACATTCAATTCTTGTAATTAAAATTATTTACAAAAGAAAACATTTACACTGGGACCACCTTCACACTGAAAGTAAGAGTTTATATATATAAACATATTGCTAGTAAATCTTTCTAAAATTTTGTCAACTTTTCATTCTACGTATTCGTTTTTGTAGGTACACTGGAACTCTAATATCTTATCTATACTTAATTAATGAAAATTTTAAGTTAGTGAATTCTAATTAATAATATTAATTACAAGAATTTACTATTTATATGACCATTTGGGCATTTACTTCTTCAATATTTGTTTTTTTCTAGATCTAACATAAACCCAATGAATTTCTAAGGTTTTTTTAAAAAAAAATAAAATAATATAAAATCCCTTCTTTTTTTAGTAGTTTTTAACTAGAAGTAGGAGAACCTGGTTGAAGATTGAGATAATCCCAGATTGTAGTGATTGAGAGCTTAAAATACTTCAAATTTTAAGCTCAAAGCTACAAAAGAGACTACCGAGTACAGATCAACACCATCGTGCAGTAGAAGAAAGTTGAAGAGAATATGCATTAACAAAGGCATCACTGACCCAAATTAGAACTCAATAAAAGGCAGAATAAAGAGGAAAAAGGGTGTGACTATTTATAGAACTTATTAGAAGGACTGGAATTTGGAAAGGCAGCTGATTCAATGTGCATGACATGAAAAGACCAAACTAACCTCCCAACTTTGGTACAATGTACGGACACATCCTAAAGGGGGCAAAGTTGTAGTAGTTAACTAAAGAACAATATTGTTGTCTGACCATTGGATTTTAACCGTCACAATAAACAACTCGAGAATTGACAGATTATGTGAAGAATGGACCAAATAATTTTATGTGTTTAGTTTATTTTGACCAGATGAAAAATCAACTGTTACGTTTTATATGTCAATTCGTGAGTGGTTGAGAAATTAGTTCTAGCTAGTTTGCTACTTGTTGCTCTTGGCAATTTTCATAAACTACAGAGTAAAGAACTACATATTCCAAGAGAAAATCTCCGCAATGATCTGCTCATAAAATTAAGTTTTTTTCTTTTTAATTCCTGAAAAAGGATATTAGGAAAATCACTTCCCTCGCAAAAATCCAAATGTACAAAAGTATTAGTTCGTGGACTTCACAAATAGGTAGGACTTTGGCTAGAATCTCCATCTATTTTAACATCTTAAATGTGATTATTAAGAGAAGAGCCGAAGTAGCTCGTTAGAGTTTTCAATTGCTGGATTGCACTATTGTTTACATGATAGTACATAAAGTCAACATAAGTATCACTCTATTGGATAAGATAATTTAATCAATTCCAAAAAAAACAAAAAAAAACAAAAACAAACACACAAACAAAAAACGAGAGAATCTAGTTGAATTGTGACACAGCTCTCAAAACAAATTGGGTTTAAAATTTGTGATGATAATTATTTCCACATGCTTAATGCTTTAATTTGTACTTCGTTGTTACTAGAGCAGATCCAACGTGATTTTAGTTATCTCAGTAAATTTGGATTTCTTAAAATAGCTTCATTATGTATATACGTATATGTATTTAAGTAACTTGTGGTATCCGCATCCTAGTGAGTATGCCCATCTAGTTGGTATTTCATAATGAAATTGTCTTTCTACCTAATGACCAGTCTCTTGAAACAAAATACAAACGCCACAGAAGACAAACGTGAAAATGACCCTACTATCACACCTAGAGAAACAACATTGCCCATGAGTGCATTGCATATTTAAATTCTCATTTCCCTCTCTCTCTCTTCTTATTTTTTTCCCCTGGGTTTCAGTTTTCTATTTGTTCACTTTTACATTTACCCAAAAAAAGAAAAAAGAAAAAAGAGAAATTAATATAGATAATATATTCACTTTTTCCATAACATTTTTACATATGTATCATAGTTATCATTTATATGAAACAAAAAAATATATATATGTATTCCATTTTTATATCATATATATGCATCATAGTTACCAAAATACATTGAGGGAATTAAACGGCTAATAATGCGGATGTATATAGTTCGGACTTTTAAAAATTGTATATAAATACATGTACATTTAAAATTCGTATTATTTATGCGTGTATGATGCGATTAATTTTGAAAAAATATATATATATATATATGCTACAAAAGGACAAATTGCTATTAGTTGTTGGTTAATACATGTATCGTCCTTGCGTCTAAAAGAATGATTAATCGGACAAATGTGGTATTGTAATTGATTTTCGGGTATAAAGATGGTAATTAAAACACCATTCCCAATCCATCCAATTACCATTCTTAATTTTAGGACGGTTGTGCGAAAGTGCATGCATAGTTTTGATTTCTTGTACAATATCCATTTTTATGATATATAATTATCTTTAAAAAAAGAAGTTATGATTTATAAAAGGTCAATTTTTATTGTTCTCCATACCAGTCTTAATTATCCTATATAATATAACAGATACAATTTATTTTTAAAGAAATATACTGTATTTATTAGTCTTTACAATAAATCTAGATCTAAACAGTTATTGAGTTATTTATTCAATTTTATTTATTTTTTCTTTATAAAGTTTCCATAACTTTGTTATACTTGTTTCAAGTGTCGTTCACTTTATATTTATTTAATATTGTAGAAGTAAAAAATATTTTCAAATCTAATATTTGAAATTATGGTAGACAAAAGCATATGAAGTATATTTCGGTATCGTAGATTCACGGTCAACCAATCTCAATAGACTAATAGAGAGTAGAGACACGTTGTTTTGACTTTTGTCAACTCTCTCAGAAGAAAATGAAACCTTACGGTAGGGTGCGCCGCACACAATAAATTTAATTCTTCTAAACCAAAAAAAAAATCTCAAACAATAAAATAAAAAAATAAATTTCAAGTCCGACTCACACCTCTCCTCTATTAAAAAACCAATAAAACAAAATCAGATCTCTCTCTCACTCTTTCTTTCCCTCATGCTGCCATGATTAACATGTACGAGACACCATAACTGGATCTTAATTTTTAAGTATGAGAATGTGGTCCCCACTTCACCTACCCTCCCAGCAAATAGCATGTAGTTTTGTTTTGTTTAAGTCAAATTAACACTAATCTTTCCTAAAAAAATAATAATAATAATAACACTAACAAAGGATAATTTTGGGATTTCAAATTAATACGGAACTAATAAATTAAATAAATAGATTAATCTCCCCAACCATAGTGCGGAGGTGTGGGGTCCACCAGAAATCCCCGTCCAAACCCCGTTGTTTTCCCCCCTCACCAACTTCGGCCACCAACTCTCTTCGTTGCTTCTCTCGTAAATCTCAAAATTACCGCAAATAATCCATCTACTACTGATATATAAAATTATGTTTACCAAAAAAAAAAAAAGATATATAAAATTATAAAATTAAATAATAATATAATTGGAGGTTGGCCCAAGCGCTTATGCGGCGCGTGACAGTAAGAATAGGAACTTATTGCAATTGCAAAGGCTTATTTTTCTTATTTTATTGCTGATCCGTGTGTCCATCATGTTTTATTAAAGAGAGAGAATACTACGAAAGTTAGCGGTTACAGCAAAAACTGGATTTGCTTTTTGACTGACAAGTGAGAACTTTTTTTTTTTAACTGTTTTTTACTTTTTATTTTAGGTGAAGCTGGTTCTTCGACAATTTTTTGGTAATAATAGATTAATAGTTGTAAAATGATATATAGGATTAATTAGAGAAAAATATCCTGACGTTTGAGTTTTTTTCTTCTCGTAAAAACTAACACGACATTTTAATTTTTCCAAATTAATACATTAATATTTTAAATGTCTATCCTCCGTTTACATTCAAACAGTAAAAAGACCGAATTATTCTCTTTGGATGGTTATTTTATTACTTTTGAAGGTAAATCCAGAAATTTAACTTAAAGGATGCAAAAGTCAAATGGTGCTTCAATTTTTGAAAGGGTCTAACTCAAAAGTAGAGCCGGTAATTTTCTACACCATACGACGATATCATTAAAAAACAGTCGAAATAAATGAGTATAGATGACCTATTTAATTTTCGTGTCAATTTCAAGTTAACACATATAACACGTATAATAAACGGGTGGGTTTCGGATCAACCCGCTTAACAAAAAAATAACTTGTGTGACACATTTAATTAAAAAAATCATTTTCATATCGTGTCGACACAACACAAATGTGACATATTTATTTACATTTTAGTGTTTTAAATGGGATTTTGATTAATTTTAAATATATTTACATATGTTTAGTTGAATTAATTAATGCATAATCATGTTTAATTTGAATAATTGTATCAATTTTAAATAACAGTGTCAAATAGGTCTTAATATGATACATAACACATTTATTAAATGGGTTACACGCATCGTGTCATATTATAAGTGTATTAATTGTGTCATATTCGAGTTAAAATTTTTGACACATTTATTAATCGTGACGTGCTCGGGTTGGGGTGTTATCATATCGTGTTATAATCGTTTCAACCCGAATATGATATTATTACACAAATTGCCAACCTTACTCAAAACTTAAGGGGCATACTTAAAATGTTACAAATTTAAGAGGGCAAATGCTAAATTTAGAAAAAACAAAGAAATGCTGGAAAAAATTTACATACTATTTACAAGAAAATAAAATTTAAGGATGTTAGTTTTAAAATCGAATTTGCAACAGAAGATTAATCCAGGAACTTTAAAAAATTATCACAAAACTATTGATCATATGAGTGCATACTATTAGTTCATAGGAAACAGAAAATATAAAAGAGAATAGACTAAATACTTCTTGTAGCTTATTAGCGGAACCTAGCTTTTATATCTTCTAAATCACAATCTTCTAATTCAAGCCTCGAACACAACTATATGAACATATGGGCATTGCTAACAGATTTCTCAATATTCACACTTTATAGTCTTGTAATATTCTCAACATATGAGATTGCAAGGTTGGATTTACAGAAAATAGGAAGACACTCCTTTTTTTTTATTATCTTTAGTTTATGGAGGCTCTGTAGAAAATAATAACACGTACAATTTTCTGCTAGGTTTTCTTCTTATATAGGTAACTAATTAATCCGATTAATAATTAATTAAATATAATAGAAAAAATCCCAGCTGCCCTATCTTATAGAGCTACACGCCAATTGCTATAGGAAACCTAGCAATAGACGTGTAGCATTCCTTAGGAGTGTTTTGATTTTCTAGGTTTCCCAACTTATATTTCACCAATTATCTAATAATTTGCTATTCTAAATTTAGAATTTAAACTAACGGAGAAACTTATCTCTACATAAATATAAATTAATTAATTAATTAATTATTATTATTAATTATTGTAGACAAATAATTTATCTGGACAAAGTGTATATTAATAAAAATACTGTAATATCCAATACAGTGTTTGTAAGAGGTGGAATTGGGGACCTATGGACGTGTAATTTGTAAGCTATTGTTAGCCCAAGATTGACAACCTAAGAGAGGGGTGAATTGGGTTTTAAAACATTTTAAGAAACTTTTCAACTATTTAAAACCATAGACCACTATTTTGAAATTTTTAAGCTAAATCAACAATAATAGCAATAATAGCAAACATATAATAGCAAGTATATTAAGCACACTAAATATCAAACACTCAATTAAATAGCTTGCAAAAACATAAAGAGTGTAGGGATAGAGAAAGTGCAAACTCGGTTTTTACGAAGTTCGACAAACACGATGATTTGCGTACGTCCCCAGCTCTCGGCAAATTGCTTTGAGCTTTCTACTATCGGATCAAGATTGTGGGCTTGACTGACCCTTTTACAAATGGAGTGAATTCTTCTTAGGTACACCCTAGCCTAACCTCGGATTGTTTAGACTCTGGTGCCAATTTCACCTATATCGGGTTGTTTAGACAATTGTATCAACCTCACTAACTCACGAGTTATTTAGACTCCGATGGCAACCTCACCTATACACGGGTTGTTTAGACTCCGGTGGCAACCTCACCTAATTCAGATTGTTTTGACTCTAGTGGCAACCTCACCTATACACGGTTGTTTATGACTCTGATGCCAACCACACTTCACACTCAATGGTTTTTCAAGATAAGAGTGAATACACTCACAAACTCTCCTCTCAAAAGTAATAGATACAATTTTAGCTTAGGAAATTTGGGAACAATGCACTATAAATGCTCTAAGATTGGCTCAATATGATTTGAAAGTAAAAGTTGAGTAAAAGAGAGCTTTTGCACTTAGAAACTGACTGGGAATCAATGTAGGTTTATGTTCTCTCTTTCTAAGTTATCAAACTTGGCTCTATTTATAAGTATCTTCAAAAACTAGCCGTTTTCGATCAAAACTGGTTGTCTGCCAAAAAAGTGGTCGACTACTTTCAAAAGTAGCCGACCATTTTTACTAGTCATTAGAGTCTGATAGTGATGTTTAGCTCCAACGGTCAAATGGTTATGCTGTAGTGGTCGACTACCAGTGGTCAACCATTTTAGGACCAAAAATCATCGTTTAGTTTCCTTGATTCCTTTTTGGTCAATATTTTAAATCATATTATTTTTCAAATATTTTTATCAGTAAAAATGGACTTTTTAAGAGAATTATGGCTAGATTAAAAATGATATTTATTTTCAAACTTCTAAAATAAAATAACTATTTTATCCTTAAGATAGTTTGAAAATTCTTTTGAAAGTATTTAAAAATTCTTTTAAAAGTATGAGCCAATGCAAAGAGAATCTATGTGCAATGAACTAAATTAAATACAAGACTAAGTATGAAATATACCCTATCTAGACACGATCTTGTATCTTGATTGTTCATATTCAAGCTTGATTCTAATAGGTCCATATGCATCTATCTTCAAGCTTGATTCCTTGATTAACTTGAACTAGAACTTTAAAACCATTTTACTACACACTCAAGTTAAAATATTAATATTAAATCAAATATTTGTTATCTTCAAAATAAGAGTGAGTAAGATTGAAACCTTAATTTCTCAACAATCTCCCCCTTTTTGATGATGACAAATATTGATTTATGAGATAAAAGAAAATATGTAATATGGATATGAAAATATAAAATTTGACAAATTTACCTTAATCCTTACCATATTTTAAGCTCTACCTCAAAATATGCTTGAGAAAGTTTAAAGGGACTTGCTCCCCCTTTTTAACTCAATTAAGCATCATAAGCATATTATGAGAAAAAGTAAAAATATGTGCTAAATAAATTACTCTCCTTTAAAATATGCACACTCATAAATGAATCTTTTCTCTTCATATTCATAAATCAATATTCTTCTCCCCTTTTTGACATCATTAGAAAGATAGAAACAAATATCAAACTAGATATCGCATAAAAACCAATCTATCCATTTGAAAATATGATTCTCCCCATATTAATTCACTGTATTACTCCCCCAAGTTGAATATATAACAAAAGTATATGAAAGAGCAATACAAAAAGAATTTTCTCCTATGTGAAAGATAGTACAACAAGTTATGCAATAAGGAGATAAGGAAGAATCTAGAATTGAACAATTTTCAAAATAAGAATAATAATATCAAACATAAGATTGAACAACAATATGATGCCAAAGAGTTTAAGGAGTATAGCATATTTCAAATAAAGAAGTTGCATCTAATCAAGATCATGAAAGCTCNTCTCTAAGTATAATAATCACAAAGCACTGGAGAAATTCAAAGTAATTCTAGCACAAAAGAGAGCATATCAAAAAGTATGCATTCATAAAATATATGACCATTTAGTACAAGAAAATCATAAATATGTTGTCGCTCAATATATGAATCATGATCAAAATGTCAACAACCAAATTAAGCAAAGATAATTCATATAAGAAAGATATCAATGCCAAATAATAGAATCATAAGTATATGGCATCTATACTGAGAGAAACATTCAAGACACAAATTCATTTGATTATAAATTCTTAATACATAATTTATTGAAGCTCAAAGAACGTCAATCCAAGTTTTGAAAGCTAATGAGAACTCAAATGTGATATTCACTAAAAAAATTTGTTCTTATAATAATATAGGATGAAAAGATCATATACACATATTCAAAATGACAAAGTTACGAAGTGTATTCATTGAATTCAAATAATATATCATTTTGAACTCAAATATATCACCAATATAGATAAAATAATTCTACTAATTATGCATGGTGTTTGTCATGTAAAAACTAACAAGTATTTGCACAAATATAAGATTTTAAGTAATATGTATTGTGCAAGCAATTTGAATGAGCAATTTATATATCAATTAAACTCATAAATAATTCAAATAAAGTCAACTATACCATCCTACCAAAAGCTCTTCATCCTTTTTTTGTATTGAGGTTGGACTTAATCATCATCTTTGATTTGTCTTTAAGCTCCAATCATATATTATACTACAACAACATCATCTATACTTTTCTTCTTGGAGGAGTCATTAGTCCCATCAAATATCACATGCATAGATTCATCTACTACTTAGTTCTTTTATTGAAAAACTTTCTTTATGCATTACTAGTAGTAGAGTAACCACAAAAAGTTCCAACATTGGATTTTTAATCAATATTTTCAAATTATCTTTAGTTTTTTTAAAAAGAATAAAGTATTTGTATCCAAAGACTCTAAAATAACCAATATTGGGTTTGTCATCATTTCAAAACTATGTAAGCTCATTTTTATCTACTTCACCTTAACTGAGTGAAAGCTAGCTAGTTCATAGAAATCAAGATAGCTTATGTAAAGCTAGCTAGCACATTAGTACCTTGGAAAGCTAAATAGCATACACAAAGTTAGCTAGTACGTTATCTTTTGCGTGTAAATTGAGAAGTTAGCTAGCAACAAACTTGATATGCTGACCTTCCAGGAAGCGTACACAACTACGAAGAATTCTTCTAGAAGAAAAATAACTCAACAAATGCTTGGATAATTAATTTTAAATCATGATAATTTATTCAAATATAGATAAATATTTCCTTTATATTTAGATAACCACTAAATATTTATAATTATCTTATTATTTTGACATAATCATGTTACCTAAAATAGTGCATGCAATTGTAAATGACTAGAACTCTCCATCTATAAATAGGAGACCTCAGTCATATTGCTAGACGAGTTCACAAATGCTCTGATTTGCTAAACTGAAACCATAGTATTGTATGCACTCTCTCAATAAAAAACAACAGTAAATGTAGATCATCTTTTTGGGGCTGAACCACTATAAAGTCGTTGTCTCTATACTTTTCAGAAATTGTATGCAATATCTAAAAAAGCTGTACGCAATTTAATCGGATTCGCTCTCAGAATCCGATTATTCATTCTGTTGACAAGACCTCCATCAATAATTGGCACTAGAAGGAGGGCTATTTTAGTAATTCCTCATCAAAATACACCATGGCAAATCAAATAACTGTCAATTCCTAAAGGCGTCCCAACATGAACGCAATGTAGCCACTACTACCACTGCACAACAACGTAACCAAGAAGAAGCACTTGTCCCTGGAGATACCCAACAACATAACCAAGCCACTTTTACCTAGTACGGTTGCCCTATCGGCAAATCAAGAAGTGCCACCATCTGCGTGTGACAATCAGACAACTCCTGCCACTGTAGTAGTAGGATCAAATGCTACCGGCACCGCTGGAAGTCAAGTGCTCAATAACGAGCAAATCACCGCTGCTTTGGGTAACCTTTAGAATACCCTAAATATTTTTCTATAAGGAATCACTATTGCTCAACAAGTACCTATTCTTGAAGGTGTAATTCCTATTGAGAGAGCTACACTCGATCAATTCGTGCATAACTGACATAGGAGGTCTCCACCACAAAGATCCGAAACTAAGAGTACACAACGACATAACTGATGAAAATTCTGAAAAAATGATTTCGAAAAAATATTTTACCGAAAATAATTTTTGCAGTTTTATAAACAAATCAAGAATGTAGCAGAATTAGTATTTTAAAATTTTTCTCGAAACTTTATAAAATAAAACATAGGATCGTTGATCTAACATAAATTAATTCATGGATCTTAGTTTAGATAAAACCTGAAAATGCTTCATAACCATTGAGCCTTCATGTATATTCTCTGGAGCCTATTGAATGATCCGATATGTGGGCACCTTCTTGATTCCCAACGATATGTGAACTATCCGGAAGCTGATCTTCCTTCTCCTTAATTGCAGGTCTATGACCGTGGGTATCTCTCCCTCGACGGCCGTGAACGAGCTCGGGAATTCTCTTGTAGTGGCCCGGCTCTCTTATTCTCTCTATTTTTTCTCTGTTTCATGCTAAGCACAGTTACTGTACTTATAGTAAGTGTGTGGCTACTATACAGAGGCTTAGGAGAATTTTTCTCTTAAGTATTAGAGAGATGTAAACCCTATTAGGCTCAACTGACCATTCAATTAGTTATTGGGCAATGTGTGAGTTAGACAAGGGATCTTATTGATCCAAATAGTCTAAGTTCCAATGGGCCAACTACTCATAGTCATAATTAAATTATGACTGGGCCTTATCTATTAATATTGTGGCACTCTATTATAGACCTAATATTGCACTCTTAGACTAAATGTCATATATTTTCTATGAAGCTAATTAATATCTTAATTAACTTGATTCATTTAGCATATACTATACCTGTAGATTTACCCCTGATGCAATGCTGTACTAGTGACGTGAAATTACCGTATTACCCTTCTAGTTCATATTTACCTTTGAGTTGTCATTTTTCATCTAATGGACAATAATTGACGAACTGCCCATACAAACACAATCAAATTCACAAAGTGAATATTTGGTGCCTGGTTTTTTATTATCCATGTCCTTGAAAAAATTCAAAGTGACATTATATACATGGTGTCCAAATTATGAAGGACGTTCTCGTTAATTCACAAATCTCATCTTCCAAGATACCGGAGTTCGAACCATAGAATGGAATTAGTCATTTAGTAAGTCAAAAAGATAAAACTCGTGAAAGCAAGTCTGACAATCACTAGGATTAAGGTAATCTTACAATAGTAGTAGATTAGTGAAAGATACAATATTGAGTTACGACATTTAACCTCAAATTTTATTTTCACTTGGTCTAGTCTTTTTAAGTTGTGGTTGGTGACAACTAGAATTTTTCATGTTGAAAGCTTGCACGCATATCATATTTTGCATGCATCTTTTCTATGGCTTACATTTTTAGCACACAGCATGTGTAAAGCATGGTCCTTTACTATGCTTCCCTATGACATACTTTTGGAAAATTAAAAGAAAAAACTTTTTATATAAAAATACAAAACAATTTTCAGTTAAAGAAATTGCATATGTTTTAACTTTTTTTTTTCAGTGTATACATATTTTAATATTGATGGGAGATAAAATAACCCATTTCCTGCTTTAATTGCCACATTCTCTTGCTTTCACTCATTCTGTGCTTAGTACAGTAATTTGGGGTATCGACCGTACAGTAGTAACTCCACACAAATAAATTTACTCAGAAAAAGAAAAAAAAACAACACATAAATAAAATATCAAGCAAACAATTACATAAATTCATCCTCCAACTATGATTTGTTAAGTAAGTGACATTTGTAAATTATCGATTTTTATTTAGTTAGGTTTCGTCATATTTTTTTAATTCAAAGAAGAATTTAATCATTATACTCCCATAATAATCTATTATGAAAATTGAATCACAGATAACCTATTAGATACTAAAGATATTAGAAAGACTATGAAAAATTAGCTGCTGATAGTATTTTAAAATTTTATTTTTCATGAAAAATCTATTAACGGTTTTTCAAATAAACAACGTAGTGGAAAACATAACTAGAAGTATACTCATAACAACATATTAAAATCATGTATTGAAAGTTATACGTCTTGTAGACTCTAGATGAATAAGAATATAACTCCAACCCCTAAGATCTTATAGACTATTCTTGTGTATAGTCAGACAAGTGTGTGGTCTCTTAATACTACATAGAAAAAAATTAAGTTGGTGACTGCACTTAATTCTCAAAGAAATCAAAGAACAGAGAATTGACTTTTCACTTATTATTCCTCTAGAAAAACTGGCAGAATCTCCTTATAATTTATGTTATTTATGACCAAGGTGTCTAGAGTCTCCTATATATAGATAATAAGAAGACAAGACGTAAAGCAACTGCCCTAGAGTGCCACACGCCTACAGTCATTGGCCAATTTCGGCCAGTGATGGTAAATTCCTTTTCCGAAATTTTCTATTACTCATTTCTACCTCTTGTACTATTCATCTATGATCAGTTATATTTTTTGTTTTGGCAATTAGTCAAATATATATATATTTTTTCAGTTTTTGACCATAACTACAATAACTTTTCATAGTTATCTAATATATCCAGGTTCATTGAATGAAATCAATAATGGGAATAACTTTTAATATTTTTCTAGAAACTATCATATTCCAAATATTAATTGCTTAGTATTCATACTTGTTAGTTTTATCTAGAAGTTTCCAAAAAATGAAACAAGTGTCTCTCATTAACTGTGCTACATACCTAGGCCCAGTATATAGGCCATACATATGGCACCTTGTGCATTCCAAACTTATGCTCCAATTAGTTAAATTGGTCTAATCCAATAAACAATGTAGTCATTGACACAAGCTAGCCTAAGGGATCTTATGAGACATGTATAGTTGGCTCCAAATAATTAACGAACTTAATAGTTATTTAATTTCAGATCCATTCCACTAAAGAACTGAAATTGCACTCCAACTGTTCATGACTGCTTTTTGGAGTAATATCCTATGGCATAATGATTCTTTGCTAATTACCTCTCATAATCATATATTTCTTGATTCTACTAATTTCTTTAATGATCATCTATCGATATCTTATTAACTAAATTAGTGTTGACATACTTATCTCTAATACTTATGATCAAGTACCGAAATCTACTGATTGATGTTATTTTACCAAGTTCTATATTATTAACCATAATCATATAATTCAACAAATATGTTTTATTAAACCGCAAAAAATATTGATCTTGATTGATCTCACTCATTTATAATTCTAATAAAGCCATACTTATGAATACATAATCACAGCTAACTCAAGATTAAGAGTAAAGCTAATCATTGCTTATAAAAGTCTTTTTTATTGACATTGTCAACTGAATTTCATTTATGATCCAATTTGGTGTAAGTCCTATTATACCAGCTGACTTAAGTTGACCAAGATAAGCCAACTTTATTTTATATTTATGATCTATGTCTTCTATGAATATACATTGTAATTACAAAGATACATATTTATAAAATTAAGTAGACATCTATTCAAATAACATTATGCACAAATAATAACTGAATAATACTTTATTTATTGGGCGCGTCTACAGTAGGGGCGTCCCTGCGTAGGGCCCTGTCTATACACCGTTTGATGGGAATCTGTGTATAAACAGATTCCCCACAGATTCCCGTTATTCCCCACAGATTCCCATCAAACGGTGTATAAAGGGTGGCCCTACGTAGGGGCGCCACTACTGTAGTCCTCCCCTTATTTATTAATATAAAAATATTTATGCTTTGAACTTTTCTCACTAATTCCAACAGAGGACACATAAAATCCCACTAAGCGATACAACTACAGCTCCACGAGAGATGACTTTTCTCCTCTTTTCAAATCACCCTTTTCATCTCATGAGTTAGTTTTGTGATTGATATTTATGAGATTTTTATATTCATTACTCCGGACATAAGAATTACTAGATCTTGAAAAAAATAAGTTTCTACATGAAAACAAAAACAAAAAAACCCACATGCATCTATAATAGTGTGGGAGAAAACAAGCATAGATATAAGTTATGGTAATATTTTACACATATGAGAGGATTATTAAAAATATAAAAGAAATCTATGGCAATAGTTTTGGTTGTGAATTAATTTTTGGGCTTCTTATAGAAATCCAGGCCCATAGGGTTAAACATTCAAAAATCTCGGATGAGCTGATTTTTTGGAAAAATCCTGGATTGATTTAGAAAAATATCACATTTTGAACTATTTTAAGAAAAATATCAATTTTAATAAATATTTAGAAAAATACTACTTTTTCTTCAAAATTAGGATTTTTTAGTGATATTCGAGATAATTAGTTGGGTTACTTTGGGTAAACAATCTAGTTTCTTGTGACCAATCAAGTTACCTCATGTATCTCACCAATTAATAAAAAATAATATTTTTTAAATACTTTTAAAAGTTTTATTTTTTTAATTAAATCCGGAATTTTTCATACAATTTTAAAATCCGAGATTTTTGAATTTTTTCTTTTAAATTTTACCATAAAAAATCTAATATCCTCTCAATTTTTTCACCTAAGATTCCTGAGAAAATGATAGAAACTATAGCTTTCGAAGCCCAATTACTTTTCTCACAAAAAAGTCTTTAAAAAGTCAAAAATTAGTTCTAAAGATGTCATTTTTTAAGCTCCCAGGAATGTGGTTTTATCACAAAAACACTACTAATGAGGTCGTTTCTCTTTTAACTATTAAACTTTCATATAATGATGAAAAATTTATATCAAATTACATCTAATTGTTTAAATTGGAAGAGCAATACAATTAAATAGTGAAAATTTAAATAATTTCTTAGTCATATTATATAATTCTACCTATATCTACTATAATTTTTTTTGAAAGCCTATCCACTATAATTTTGACATAAATGAGAAAATTTTAATCTAAAACTTCCAAAAAAATTTGAGGCTTACTACGTCTGACCTATCTCAGCCGTTCATCACTACCGTTCATCACTATAAAACTCACGTGAAATGACTAAAAAATGAACTATAAAACTCACGTGAAATGACTAAAAAATGAACGGCTAAGATCGGTCATACGCTACTGACATAATTCAAAAAATTTATTCTAAGAGGGCCATAGAGAAGTTGCCCCCAACCACCAACATCTACCGTCTACAACCCTTTTTACACGCGCCAAGAAAAGGAGAGCGTAAGCGTCTCTGAAAGTCTCCATTTCCAACAAATTTCAGTGAAAATCACAAAAAAAAAAAAAAAAATTAAAAAAAAAAAAAAAAAAAAAACAGAGGAAAGGGATGAATGGGCCAGAGGCGTCGTAGACCACAATACCAGATCTAACAAAGTGACGCAAGTGTAGTAGTGATTTTTGGCTATAAATAACCCAATACACCACCTTGCTCAACTCGTGCCGTTCTCTTCTTACTAAACCAAAACCTTAAGAAGAGGACCTTATAGAACCGGTCAGTCTTCTACCTCCGAAAGGTACGAAGGGACACTCTCCTATTCCTTCTTATTCCTTATTATCTCCATGCTTTTCGACCCATTTGGCTCTACCTATTCTTCTCTCTGTTTTCACCGCTGTATCTTCTTTTTGCCTTGACTACATTCACTTTTGTTTTAATTACTGGTGGATTTTTCTCACTGAGATCTGCTGGTCAGTGTGCTTTTCTACGTTTTTGGTTGATGTTATGGATACCCTTTTGGTTGAATCGAAGGAATATGTGGTGGGAAGTCATTTATTTTGTTGGGTTACAGATCTGATGAGTTATGGTTTTAGAGCATGTAGATCTGGTTCATGGTTACTTGACATAGCTTTTTGCTTTGTTAAGTTGTTTTCTGTACGGGATTATCATATGAAGGACGTGTTAAGATGTCAGATCTATAAGTTTGTTGAGTAATTTAATATGTTATGGTTGCTGGGTTCATTGATCTAAATGTGGTCCAAAGAGTTGTATTGTTTATAAAAGCATAAAAATTATGATTCTCGGTTTTGAAACAACTGATATTGATTTGTTTGTTGTTGTTTCTTCTATGTGGAGCACAGAAATTCAAAGTCGTTTTTAAATTTGAATCTTACTGCTGTTAAGAGACCGGATCTATCCGGATTAGTTATAGATCCAACTTGGTTTTTTCAGATGATTTTGAAGTTGGTGTTTCGTTTGAACATTTTAGAATCCGTTATGTTAATTAGTGGGAGCATAACTAGTTTAATTTTTGGTTGTTTTCCTCAGTTTTTGGAGGTGTGATTTAGTATTTTATTTGCTTTCAAGTTAATCATGAAGGCAATTGACATTTTTGAATTGTTGTCTGATGAATTAGAGAGATGGCATCCCATATTTGTTGAATTTTGGTAATTTTAATAGAAATCTTGCATGTGTGATATACTGGCAATTGACATTTTTCAATTGATCTGTGATCAACTAGAGATATGGCATCTCATATTGTTGGATATCCCCGTGTGGGCCCCAAGAGAGAGCTCAAGTTTGCTCAGGAGTCATTCTGGGATGGCAAGAGCAGTGCTGAAGATTTGAAAAAGGTTGCTGCTGAACTCAGGGCTTCCATTTGGAAGCAGATGTCTGCCGAGGGGATTAAGTACATTCCCAGCAACACTTTTTCTTACTATGATCAAGTTCTTGACACCACCGCACTCCTCGGTGCCGTTCCGCCAAGATATGGTTGGAACGGTGGTGAGATCGGATTTGATACCTACTTCTCCATGGCTAGAGGAAATGCCTCTGTTCCTGCTATGGAAATGACCAAGTGGTTTGACACCAACTAGTAAGTGACAACTTGGTACCTGAAAATTTTGCGAGTATTATGAATGAATATGATTATAAAAAATAGATACTGAGTCGCTTTGGTGAATTGATCCAGTCATTTCATTGTCCCCGAATTGGGCCCTGAGACTGTCTTCTCCTACTCTTCTCACAAGGCCGTGGAAGAATACAAGGAGGCTAAGGCGGTATGTTCTTATGTTTATTGTTTAATTCATGTTAGTCTTTGTTTCTTTGATGTGGGAGTTCTGGCAAAATCTATGTTCCTTGATGTGCATGCAAGGCTGGCCTATGAGTACTTATCACATATATTGGCTTCAGACAATTAATGAAATTTATTATTGCAAAATGTTGAATTGGTCAAACGTAGGATATATTTTTGGTTAATTATTTAAACTTGATATAGGTTTTGCATATATAATATATTCACTTTATTATACAGCTTAATGAGACAGTAAAAGGCTATTATTGGATAGGAAGTGGTTGAAGTTTGGTATATTGTAATCCTCGCTAAAGTAATCTAAATTATGTCTGTATATTTATGGAAGGGGGAATTCTTACAAAACGTCCAGTTAATTTCATCACAACTTCTAGCATGTGTTATTTTATCATTGGCTATGTGCTTATTAACTTAATATCTCTTTGCAATCTAATGCAGCTCGGAGTGGACACTGTTCCGGTCCTTGTTGGCCCAGTGTCATACTTGTTGCTGTCCAAGCCTGCAAAGGGTGTTGAGAAGAGCTTCTCTCTTCTCTCTCTTCTTGGCAAAATCCTTCCCATCTACAAGTAATAATTTATAACATCCTTTTATAATTCATTGGTTACTATTTGTGTATATCAATGCATCTTTTCTTATATGTTTGTATTACGAATGCCTTTCCAGGGAAGTCATTTCTGAGCTTAAGGCAGCTGGCGCTACTTGGATTCAGTTTGATGAGCCCACTCTTGTAAAGGATCTTGATTCTCACATATTGCATGCATTTACTGAAGCCTATTCTGAACTAGAATCAACTCTCTCTGGCTTGGATGTGCTTATTGAGACTTACTTTGCCGATGTTCCTGCTGAGGCATACAAGACCCTTATCGCGTTGAAGGGAGTCACTGCATTTGGATTTGACTTGGTTCGGGGAGCTAATACCCTTGATTTGATTAAGGGTGAATTCCCCAAGGGAAAATACCTTTTTGCTGGAGTGGTTGATGGAAGGAACATCTGGGCCAACAATCTTGCTGCTTCTCTTAGTACATTGGAGGCTCTTGAGGGCATTGTGGGCAAAGGTTTCTAGTTGTCCTCTCTCTCTCTCTCTCTCTCTCTCTCTCTCTCTCTCTCTCTCTAATTATCATTAAATATGGAAATGGTGATAAATAGTTTGACTTTGTCAAGCTGCAGTTGTGCTAATCATTTTTTCCCCCATACAGATAAACTTGTTGTCTCCACCTCTTCCTCGCTTCTTCACACTGCTGTTGACCTTGCTAATGAGACTAAGCTGGATGCGGAAATCAAGTCATGGCTGGCTTTTGCTGCTCAAAAGGTTGTTGAAGTAAATGCCTTGGCCAAGGCTTTGGCTGGTCAGAAGGATGAGGTAAATATGTTTTTGTTCATGTCACTGCTTATGAGATAAGCTAGCTTTACATTAGCATCCTATGGGAAACTAGGCTTAGTTTGTAACATGTCCACATCACACTAGCTATTAAGTTTCTATTGGGTCTGTAGTAATTCATAGCTATTTTCTATTTCCAGGCATTTTTCTCTGCCAATGCCGCAGCTCAGGCTTCACGAAGATCCTCCCCAAGGGTGACTAATGAGGCTGTCCAAAAAGCTGTGAGTGCATTCTCTCATCTTGTTTTTTTCAAGTTGATATTGTCTAGTGTTCATTTTGTACTTATGGCACGTTTACTTCGCTGTAATCGTAATCGGAATAAATAAAAGGGGAAATGAATGGGAATAAAATTGAAAAGTATGGAAATCATTACTTGTAGTTTGTTGTTTACTTAAAACTAATAGCAATGAGAATCGTATTCATTTGTTTACTTAACCCAGGAAAAGTAATGGGAATGTTATATTTACTAAATTGTCCTTTTAAATGCATGTACGATTTAAAGTAGATAGATTTTTTGGGGTAAAATTATATTTTACAATTTTAATAATTAAAAAAGAGAAAACGAGTGTTTACGGGTAATCAGACTCCTTAGGGTGTTGGTAGGGGAAGTATTCCCATTCTTTTTCTCCTAAATTTGTGTGAGCCTCACATATTTTCTCTTTTCCTATATTTTAGTAAACTTTTGTATGGGAATCATTACCCCATGTACTATTCCCATTACTCTTTAGTAAACATGCCATTAGTGGTGAATCATGTTGTTTCTCAGGCTGCTGCATTGAAGGGTTCTGACCACCGCCGAGCAACTAATGTAAGTGCCAGACTTGATGCTCAACAGAAGAAGCTCAACCTTCCAATCCTCCCAACGACCACAATTGGGTCTTTCCCTCAGACCGTTGAACTAAGAAGGGTGCGCCGTGAATACAAGGCCAAGAAGTGAGTGAAACTATTTATTCTCATATTTTCCTTAGATGTATAAACTTGGCGGCGAACACTACATGAAATGACTGTGCTGTTCTGTATAGGATTTCTGAGGAGGAATATGTTAAGGCCATCACGGAGGAAATCAACAAAGTCGTCAAGCTTCAGGAGGAACTCGATATTGATGTTTTGGTTCATGGAGAGCCTGAGGTGAGCTTGATATCTTTTGAATGAGAGGGTGCTACAAATTTTGTTTATTCATGTTATTTTCTGTATTTTTATTTGTGGAGCTCTTTCTAATCTGTTTACTTTCCATGGCAGAGGAATGATATGGTTGAGTACTTTGGAGAACAGTTGTCAGGCTTTGCATTTACTGTCAATGGCTGGGTGCAATCTTACGGATCTCGTTGTGTTAAGCCACCAATCATCTATGGTGATGTTAGCCGTCCCAACCCAATGACCGTCTTCTGGTCCTCTGTCGCTCAGAGCTTGACTAAGCGTCCAATGAAGGGAATGCTCACAGGTCCAGTGACCATTCTTAACTGGTCCTTTGTCCGAAATGACCAGCCAAGGTATAAATTTCCTAGAACCCACCGAAAAAACAGGCAAATATAATATGCCTCTAGGTTGATTTTTTCCATCTCATATCTCTCTCTAACATGATATATTACCGTCCCTCCAGATTTGAAACCTGCTACCAGATTGCTTTGGCTATCAAGGATGAAGTGGAGGATCTTGAGAAGGCTGGAATCAGTGTCATCCAAATTGATGAGGCTGCTCTGAGAGAAGGTTTGCCTCTTAGGAAGTCTGAGGAGGCTTTCTACTTGGACTGGGCTGTCCACTCCTTCAGGATCACCAACAGTGGTGTCCAGGATACTACACAGGTATTTACCTGCTTAAACCAAAACTTGTCTTATATTCTTACTTTTTTTCAGTTGGATTAATCTTTTGCATCACTTATAATCTTTTGAAACCAACAAACAGATCCACACTCACATGTGCTACTCCAACTTCAACGACATTATCCACTCTATTATCGATATGGATGCTGATGTGATCACCATTGAGAACTCACGATCTGATGAGAAGCTTCTGTCAGTCTTCCGTGAGGGAGTGAAGTATGGTGCTGGAATTGGCCCTGGTGTCTACGACATCCACTCTCCTAGGATCCCATCAACCGAGGAGATTGCTGACAGGATCAACAAGATGCTTGCCGTGCTCGAGACCAACATTTTGTGGGTTAACCCTGACTGTGGTCTCAAGACTCGCAAGTACACCGAGGTCAAGCCAGCACTCAAGAACATGGTTGATGCTGCCAAGCTCCTCCGCACCCAGCTTGCCAGTGCCAAGTGAGTGGTTTGAATAAGGTTGGCCATTGAATCGGAAAGGAAAGAACAAAAGAAAAGTTTCTTTATATTGTTCCCAATAATTGTGTGACGAAATATTTAGTAGGCTTAAAATGCTCTTGTGAGCAATTTATTTCTTTTTTTTTTTTTTTTTTTCAAAGGCTTAATATTTTGCATTTTTGAGGCCCTGCCTCCTTATCTTTTTCAAAGGCATCAAACTGCTTAATGTATTTGATGGATGGTTAACGAAGAAATGTCATCGCGAGTTTGTGCATTCGATTATGTTACTATGAGATAATTTTCTTTTTCCTTCTGCCCGAAATTGACGGAGGAATTTTTTTGTGAACCAAAATAAGATATTTGTCTATTCTATGAGTAAATTTTGCCAACTGTAGCATAGTTAAAAAGCACAGTTAAGATTCCTCAATTCAGGGTGATAATGGAGTCAGCACGGTGAAGGAAATCTAATTTTGTGGAGCTCAATACCAGTACATAAGATCTATTCATAATTGCTGTAGGAATGGAACAGCTTGGACAAAGCTACCATTACAAGTCAGGAATAATCTCCCTACAACAGCCCCAAATACCAATTCAGTAGGTTCCAAGATTTAGCACTGTCATTGTTCATTTTAAATACCACCCCCACGGTAGAGGTATCGGATACCACCAGACAAAGGTCACTGTTTGGCCCCTTTTTTTCTGAATAGTGACTAAAAATATAGTAAAAGTAAAAGTTTCTAACAGGTTAAAGGAAGCGAATTCAACTGGTTATTATTTAAAGGCAAAAACTGACCAAAAATGTAATTTAAAAAAAAAAGAAAAATATCTTTATATTAACGATGAGTACTCACGTATGACGAGCTTCGCAATCCTATTCATGTCATACAGAGATATCGGTGCATGTAAGTCAATCGCAGAATAGTACATTTATATTATTAATCTTTTTGAGGTTCATGCTTAGTTTTTCCACTATGACGACAATCACAATCCTATTTTTTGTTACATGGAGATATCAATTAAGTAAATTTCTTAATGATAATACAAATTCTATTTATCTGGGCATTGTGGTTCATGTATTGTCCACTATGACACTATTAGTAATCCAATTTCGTGTCATATGGATATATATTTTTTTGCATGACAATTAAACAATTGTTATCAGGCATTCTTGATGTTATGGAACCTTAAAAGTAGACTTGACACATGTAAAATCCTTAAAAAAAAAAAATAATAAACACGTATCTGATAGTGTTCTTTCCGCAATCACGTAATTCGTTGTGTCACAGTAACATTAAACATTTTTTATAATAGGATAAACTGCAAAAAAGTACCTTGAGATTTGAGTGTTTAGCAATTTAAACCCTGAAATTTGAACTCTATAAAATAATACCCTAAGATTAAGAATTTTTGAAAATTAATACCCTGAGTAAAAGACAACAATATCCTCAAAATTAAGGAGAATAATAAGGACTAATGTAGTTTTAATGGAGGATATTATTATTTTTTTCGTTACTAAAATTAGTCAAAAAATCAATCTAGTATATTAATTTTTAGAAATTCTTAATCTCATGGTATTATTTTGCGGAGTCCAAACTTCAGGTTTTAAATTACAGAACACTCGAACTTTAGAGTATTTCAACTGAAGCTGGAGATGCGAATTTCAACTGACTTCGAGTCTTTTGATGACCCACAAATTCTAAATCGCACGGATTTTGACCTAGACATCTCTTGGACTCAATTGCGTATAAATAGGATGCTATATACTAGATGGGGGGAGGGGGTAGTCTTATACACTTAGGAGCCACAAAACACACTTAAAAACCTAGAGAGAGAGAGAGAGAGAGAGAGAGAGGAGGGGAGCTTGCGGAGCTACTGCAGCATTCAACTCTGTTTTTATTCTTTTCCCTTTAGTTTTTATTTATTCCAACATGATAGTTTTGTTGTTTATTCTTACATACATGCTAGATTAGGTTCTAAGTTAGGTTAAGAGTGATTTCGAAGCCCCAAACATGAATGCTATTTTATTTTCCAGATTTTATGCCATTGATTTTTTATCCAAAGTTGTGATTGTTCTTCTATATCTATTTGCTTTATGCATAATATTTTGTTTGTTCAGGATTAGATAATCTTGATATGATTCTATAGCTAGAGTTTGAACTACACTTTTGTTATATTTGAATCTGTTAGTAACAAAACTATGATTAATATGATCCTTGGATGTATTAATTACAGTGAGGAATAATACCTAGGCTAAAAATCCTTATTTATGAGACTATAATTTAGATCAGTCTATCTTTTTCTGTTTAATGTTTCTGTTAGATAATTCTAGAGTGTTTGCTATGTTTAATGTTTCTGTTAGATAATTCTAGAGTGTTTGCTAGGTAATCTGACAGGAAGAAATTAGGTATGGCTTTCGTCTATATAATTTACAACTTAAAGAAAGAATAGGCTAATTCTGTGTTTGCAAATTATCTACGATTGATAATTTTAATAGATAATTAGGTATAAGATTTGGTAATTGAATTAGTATGATTCTTTACTGGTGGAAAATGAAATCTTAATTTGTTTAATTTATGTTTTTGCACTTTATTTTATTATTTGCTTAGTCATGTAGGATTAGTAGATCGTTAATTAGATAATTCCTCGCAGAATTGATCCTTCTTGTCACTGTACTATGTTATACCAAGTTATTAGGTTGAACTAGGATAGGAATAAGAAAGTTAATTAAATTGGTGTTCCAACGACCTGCCATCTATTGTGTAAGTTAAAAATTCAGAGTCTCATTCTTAACTATAGTAACTAAACTGTGTGCTTTATGATGATCTATTTCTTTTAAATATTTAATAGTTTGTGACAAAGAAGTCATAGTCGCAACAATTATGTAATTCATGGGCCATTATTATATAAATTGAAAATTAAGGAGCTAAAGTCATACAACAAGTGTTAAAGCTGATGTCCATCATTGCACAAGTATACATAACTTAAACTATGACTTTCTATTGCAGGGGAATAAACTATAACTGTTTGATTATTATTATTTATTCACAGAAAAATGATTATTATAATAATTAGTCTTTCAAGTTCAGTACATATAAATATCTAAAAACCTTATTATATTATACTCGTCATCGAACAATTGAGTTATAATTTCTTTTAACACTTAAAAAGGAAAAAATTATTATTTATTTATTAATCAATAACATGTACTGTTAAGTTATTATTTTTTCTTAGAAAAAAAGTTTTTATTTTATTTAGAACAATTAGTCTTTTTGCCCTGATATTTGCCATCAATATGAGTTTGTCTTCTTATTTTGACTTTATATTAAAGTGTCATCTAACTTACAAAGTTGTTCTTATTTTGCACTCTCACTTTTGACGTTGTATTAAAGTGCCTCCTAAATTGGCAAAGTTATTATTCTTCTTTTGCCTATTCACTTTTTACTTTGTATTAAAGTACCCCCTAAATGGTAAAGTTTTTTTTTTGCCCCTCAATTCTAACACTGTTAAAAAACTATTAGTGAACACCCCGTTTGGAATTGATTATAGAATATGCTTTTAGCTTTTAAAAGTAGTTAGAGAAAAAAAAAAAGGGAGATGGGGAGTTTTCTTGGTAAGTTAATACTTTTAATTAGTAGATTTAAAAAGTTAGTGTGTAACTGCTATTTTAAGCAGAATCTGAGAAACAAGCTAATGGTTGCTTTTCAAAGTTGATTCTGCCGGGGAAACTTATACCTATGGGGTCTACTAAACCCTTATGATGAAAAATTGGACTCACTTATCAATGTTTTCAAAACTAATTCCCATTGTCATGTCACGCGTATAAAATTACTTAGATGCCCTATTTCTCCAACAAACTCTAAACTACTTCAGCCACCATCGTCGATCTCGATCTTAACCTCGGTGGCAGCGCCTCCACTCAACTAGGATTGAAAAATTTCGACTGTGGTAAAACTTATTCGGCCGCCTCCTAGTTTTTTTGATTATTTTTCGACCAGTGTCTAGAAAAGTTCGACCCTAGTCGAAAATTGTCGAACCACCGTTCGATTGTAGTCGAACAATTCAACTAGGTTCAAAGCCACCAGTCGGAAATTGTCGACCGGTGTTCAACTAGCATTCGACCATAGTCAAACAATTTCGACCCCAGTTGAACATAGTCGCCACCTTCTCAGTACCGCCTCTGTCACTTTTGACTTTTTCGACTTGGTCGAAAATTTTCGAGTGGGGTCGAGTCAGGGTAAGTTTGGAACTCTAAAATATTCATTAAATGATATGATAATAAAAGTCCTACTTTTGTAAATGGTTTATAGGTTTTTTTTTTGTTTTCATCACATGTATTAAAAGAGGGTCAAATTTGATAATTTCTCGATTCTGCTGCATTATACATGCTGGAATTGCCTAACACTTAGGGCAATAAAATACATGCATGCAAATTATGGAAAAACACATGATTACATCATGAACGCAGCGGAATAATTAGCGGATTTAGGTTTTAAAATTTTACATGAAAATAATTTTCATAACCATATTACATGCGTGTATCATATACAGGATCATGTATAACATAAATCAAATCTAGATGCAAAAATCCTAGAGATGGGATTAGGATTTACTTCTTGTAGCGTGCTCCTCCTTGATCTCCTTGTTGATGGTGATCAAACCTCCAACCCTAGATCTTCTTGCCTATCCTCTTGCTCTTGGTTGACGAGGTGAGTGGGCACCAAGTTGAATCCTTCGTTGGAGAACGATCAAGAACGCCTTCTTGATCTTTTGGAACACCGGGACGTGAGATGAGACGATGAGATGGTAGGAAACTTTTTCTCTCCTCTCTCTTCAGCCCTTGGCCGAAATTCCTCTCTCTCTCCCTTTCTTTAGGCATGTAACACACTCAAAAAAAAAAATGTGCAGTTTTTTCTCTCATGTATCTTATATATATGAGGCCAAAAACTGCTAACCCTAGTCCAACTAGGATTGGGCTTGTTCTCCAATTTGGGCTTTAAGTGTATTTTTATAAATATGTCCAACCCATGAAACTTATTTATAAAAATACCAATTTCTGTGTAGAATCATTATTTTACACAGTTTCATGAAACTAATTTCACGAATACCATCAACCAATTAATGAGCTTTATTGAGTTAGACAAGGGACCTAATGGATCCAAATAATCTAAGCTCCAATAATATGATAAATACATAATAACTCTTATTATGGTATTTATATAAATATTATTAGTAAAGGGAACACTCCACTAAAGGTCCAATACTGCACTCTTAGATTAGATGTCATGCCTTTTAAAGAGATTTAATCAACTAGCCTTGATCAATCGATCCATCTAGCATATTCTATACCACATATAGAATCCCTATACAATGCCGTAGTTGGATAGGTGAAATTACCGTAATACCCCTCCAACACCTATTTACCTTTAAGTTACCATCTTTCTATCAAGGAATAATGTTGTCGATAATTTTGTTCTCAATGGCCATTTAGACAAAATTATTAACCAATTCACAAAGTGAATACTAAGATCTTAGATTTAATCATTCCATGAATCTTGAAAGAACCTAAAGTGGCATTAATGTATAGTGTCCTGAACTATTTGGTGTTCCCATCAATTCATAAACCATAACCTCCAATATGCCAGAGTTCACCTCTAATTTCATAGAGGCTAGTCTTTTAACAAATCAAAAGGCTACAATCCATGAAAGCAAGTCCAATCAAATATCAAGGATTAAGATCTATATGCTAAGAGCTAGTTTTGGTAATAAAAGAATTGAGTTACGGCACTCCAATTCTTTATATTGCCTGGTCCAGTTCAATACACATAAATTATTTATGTTGTACTAGTGTTTCTATCAGAAGTCATATAGTTCAATGATTTGAGATACATCATTCCCGTTGAGATAGACAAACACTACAACCTATAGTAAATAAAGTATTCCATCTTTATTTACAGATTGTGAACTAATTCATTTAGACTTAGATAAAGAAACAAGTCTCCCCATAATTAACACTTAATCATGTTTGTTTCTTTATACACAAACAAAGTCTTGGAATCTTTTTCAGATAAATAAACTATACAACTAAGATAGTTTAATTCAGCAAATATCATAATTGCATATAAGAGAAAGTTGTTTATACTCAAAGGGTATAATTGGAAATATGCTTTTTAGGATAAAATATCCCAACAATACAAATTATCAGAAATAATATTTTACAGCACCAATCTGTGGTTTACCAAACACTAGAAGTTGCTTTTAAACAACACAACAAATTTGTAAATTAGATTTACCAATGTCTAGACTTTTTTTCTCACAACTGCTTATTGCTCATAGTACAACTATATTAAAACTACAACACGACACAATAATATCAAACTAGCCTAATGATCAAATAGTTATTTAACTTTTGAAAGAGCTGAATAAATACTCTTGCTAACTTTTTTTTTTGGTTGTTGTGCATTTTCAAACAATTAGTTTTTTATTATTCAATAAATAAAATAAATAAAAAGAGGTAACATCACATTCTATTACATGGTTAATATATATATATGAAAAAAAAAACATAATATAATAGTTTCTACTCAAACTTGATATATGTGTTGTATTATATATAGTTTTTTATTACAGTTTTAGTGTAGTTTTATTTTGACTATGAATCTACATTGAAGAAAAAAATACACTTTTTTTTAACCATGTCAAAAGATATTATTTTATGTCAGATTTATTTATTTAATCATAAAAAAAGACAATTAGTCATTTTGTCCTTTACTTTTACCTTTGGTATGAATTTGCTATATCATTTTTGACTTTGTATTTAAGTGTTCCAAAATGGGTAAAGAATTTCTCTTTTTTTCTCTAACACCAACACTGCTAGAAGAATGGTAGTGTGTAAGAACCAAATAGTCATTTAACCTTTTCGAGAGGTTTTTTAGATGTAAAATTATGTAGCTCTTTTGATATGACTTTTAAAAATATTTGACACTAATGAAATTATGCAAAAACTGTTCTATTAGGTCTACTTTTTGTTTTATATATATAGATATATATCATGTAAAAAGTATTATTTTTTATCCTCTTTTTTCATTTATTTGATTTATTTAATTATAAAAAATTAACTATTTGGAACTGTCTAATAAAAAAATAGTAAAAGAGATTAATTTAGCTCTTTAAAAATGAGATAACTATTTAGTCATTGTAATAACATATTTTTCATGGTGTTAGAGTTGAAGGGGCAAAAGAAAAATAGTTTTATTATTTATGGACACTTGAATACAAAATCAAAAATAAGGGGAGGGACACTTGAATACAAAATCAAAAAGTAAATTCATATTGAGAGTACATGTCAAGGGCAAAATGATTAATTGGTCGTTTTGTTTTACACTCAAAAGATAAAACATTTTGAAAATGATAATTTCTATATCTTTTTCTTCAAGATTATTTCAAAACTTACAATAATTATTAACTTAAATAAATAAATAATTTATCAACCTATTCTTTAATTTAATTATTTTTTATTATTTTATTTTACGAATTACAACTATTATTTTTTTTTTCCCAAAGCAAAATTCATAAATTTATTTCGCTTTTCTATAATTTCAATTATATTCCGTTATTTATTTATTTATTATTATTATTTTTTTAAACTTACAGATTACAGCTGACGTTAGCTAAGGTACACTATGCTGCACGGGCGTGCTTGCAAGTTTAGTATATATAACTCGACTAAAGTTTTTTCTCTTTGGGAAAAAAAAAAAAAAAAAAAAAAACCCTAGTATGTACACTACTCATCATCGACCTCTTCACTCTCCCTCCTAAAGTCCGAAACCCCCAGATTCCTAAAAACAGAGAAAGACGACGATCGGTCGAAGAAAGCGGACATGTACAAGTGTCAGCTGCAGGAACTCTGCCAGAAGAGGCACTGGACTCTCCCAACGTACACCTCCTCGAAGCAGGGGTTGGATCACAACCCAAGCTTCTCCGCTACTGTGGTCGTCAATGGCCAGACATTCCACACTCACAACTTCTCCAAATCCTCTAAGGAAGCCCAAAACGACGCCGCTAAGATCGCCTTCGACTACTTCTCTCTCCTCGACCCCAAAGCCCCCAAGCTCCCCATTCCCGCGGCTTCCTCTTTCCCTCAACCCTCACACCTCTCGTCCTCTGGTGACAACATTACTCCTTTCGAATTTTTACTAATTACTGTATTTTCTGTTTGGTTCACGAGAAAGTATGGGAAAATATTTCTTCAATTTGTTACTTGCATGGCTAAATTGTCTCTGGAATTGGATTTTGTGAGTACAACGGGAATTAATGGCGAGACAACCGGTTTTAGATTAGACCATTTGTCAAATTAGTGCATTATCTCTGTTTCGTTGATGAGAAAGTATGGGAAAACAGAAAATTTATTCGATAAATTTTGCATTTTGGTTTTTTATTTTTTTTGTTTTTGTTTTTGGTATGTGTTATTTCTTGTGTTTTTTATGTATCTCTGATGTTGAGTAAGCAAGTTTTCGTAATGTGGAGAAATTGATTATTTCTCTAATTGTTACTTGTATGCCTATTTCTTTGATTGTTACTTGTATGGCTAAATTATCCATGGAATTGGATTGTGAAATAACGAGAATAAAAGTAAAGCAACAGATTTTAGAATAAACCATTTGGCGAGAAAGAACTAATATTGTTCATTACCATGGACATATGATGGGAATGTTCTAAATATCCAAAGATATTGTAACATATTATCCATCATCCTTATATATAATCAGGGCATTGTCGAGTATGCTTTTGCCGCTTTATTATTGAAGCTTTATCAATGGATGTAGATAGCTTAAACATGAATTTGAGAACATAAGCTACCTGCATAATTTAGATGTTATGGCTATTGTGTTGTTGTGAAACTGTGATGGTATTACTATTATAGTTATGCGAACCAGTGATGCTATTGCCTTTCGACATGCATCATGCTTTTGTATCTAATTCTTTCTTTCTTTCTTTTTTTTTTTGGCGCTGTATTGTTGTTTGTGCAATGACTTGTGGATGTGAATGTGAGGCTCGTGTGTTGACTAGGCATGACGTGTCACATATGGATTTTCGAAACTCTATTGACTTTACGAGCGAGAGCACTTCAATATTTATCTGTAGCTTTGGAGGATCCAAAATAAAGAATCTTTGATCATGTTCTCAGTTCTCTTAAGAAGAGAACCACAGTCATCAAAATAACTACTTAAATAGTAGAATGCACATTAATTCAAATACTCAATGATCTTTATAAATAGTGAAGGTGATTTCCATTGATGTTGAAGTGAGTGTTGGATATAGGATATTGCGTCCATAACTGTCTAATAAAGCAAATTCTTTGTGGAAGAAATGTCCTGAAAAGTTATTGGGTGTGCTGTTTAACAATAAATTTCAGGCTTTTGTTTTCTCAGAGCAGTTCAGTGTTGTTACTCCTATGATGCAAGCAGAATTGATAATATTTTGTTTCGCCTTACATTGTCTTTAAAATTTTATCATGTAATTTATTTTCTTCAGATATATGGATTTCATTTTTCCAATAGGTTCTTTGGCTGCAATCAGTGAAATGGATACTATACATGCCATCAGGGAGACATTCGAACAAAAGATTCAAGGAAGCACAGCAGTTGTCCTAGAAGAAAATAAATTTAGAGGTCAGAAATTCTTCGCGGTCTTCTCCTCCTCCTGGATTGCTTCATGATTTTTTTCTTCACAGTGACAAGGTCTATGTTATGGGGTTTTGACTTTTGACTGTGTTAGGATTAAGGAATTTTATTTATTTTACAGTGAAATTTATTGATGGATTATTGTTGTTGTCTTCGCTAAATGATGAACAATTAAGCTGGTATTTTACTGAGTGCTGTGGAAGTTAAAGGATCACTTTCATGTCACAATTACTGTTATGATTGGTTTGTCAGTCAATAATGGTAGAATAGAATTACTTTATTCCAAATATGTGTGATCATGTATACATCAAAAATTTAATCCTTGTCGCATCTTTTTGAGATAAACAATTGATTTCCCATTTTAGGGGGAATCCATTTTCACGTGGGACTGTGGGAGGATCGAGGTTCCGGTTCATGATACCTTTTGCATGTTTGAAGGAGAGGCCTCAAACCGAGCTATGCTCGGATACCAATTGATGTAGGATAAGATGAGAAAAGATAGAGAAATAGAGAGAATAGGTAGAATAACAAGAGAATTGGTAGAATAACAAGATAAATAGGAAATTAGATAGATTAGAGAGAGACATAGTAGAATTAAGGGAGAGAATTAGACAGAAATAGATGAACGGGCAGATGAGCAATAGAGAATCAAGATAAAAACTTAGAGAGAAAGTGATCCATAGGAGGAAAAAACTCGATAAACATTTGTTAATTCATCATAATCTTAAAAACAATTATATAACTAAGCCTATTTGTAGACAAACAATTGAATACATCTAGGAAAGTAAATGAAAACAGAAAACTAACGAAAATTCGAAACATAAATCTGGCCACCCGAAATTAAATAACACATATTAATAAACCTAAATAATCCTTGATAAATAAATAATAATAATAATAATAATAATAATAATAATAATAATAATAATTTTATTAAAATTATTATTATTATTATTTCCTGATATATTTTATTCCATGTCTACATCAGTAAGATGCATAATACTTGGTGAAGTGCTTTGTTGAGTTGATTTGTTTCTGATGTGATGACAAACAAGTTTGAAAATTGTCTTGTATCTGAACAAATGACTATGGTTTCCCATAATTCTGAAAGCAACTTGAACGAGTACTAGCTCTCTTTTGTCTATTCTTTTGAGGCTGTATTGTAATTTGTCTTTTCAGCTCAGTTTGATAGCAGGGGACAGTTGTTTTTCGTTGCTATTTCTTATTCTTGAGTTAATGATAGATAATTCATTAACTTCAAAATTTAACAGTAGGTTCTTACTGAATTTTTTTTTTAGAGAGAAGAGAGGGGGGGAGAGGGGGGGGGGGGTCTCGTTTTGTCTTTTGTTTTTTTTTTTGTTTTTAATTTTTTTGTCCTCGTTTTTGTTTTTGTTTTTGTTTTTGTTTATATATACATATATATTAGTCTTGATGCACGTGCCCCATTAATAGAAGAAAAAGGAAAAATATTATATTCCAAAAAAATAAAAGAAATTGTAATATAATTTATTTTAATCCAAAACAGAAAAGATAATATCATTGATTCGAAAAAAAAAAAAATGAAACAAAAAAAGTGAAAATAGCTGAAAATGAGGATAAACTAACGAAACCTATGGCACATACCAATATATAACGAATTATATAATAAGTTATTTGAAATTTTTTTAACTTCGTGTAAATGTTTTGGAAAAATAATTAAAAGAACGAAAGGAAAATCAATTACACTGTAAAAGGTGTAAATTTTATGAAAAAGAAGATTTTGTATCATCCTCTTATTTTTATTTTTTAATTTCTGCTACATATATGTAGACTTCACCTATACAAATGTATTTATCTTTCTTTTCACTTGAAATGCACTTATCATTTTAGAAAAACCAAATTAAAACGAAAAGAAAATTAAAAAAAAAAAAGGCTTGCCAAAGACAAAGGAAGTGAACCAGGCAGCTGGAGGAGCAACTCAAATACCATGGGACATTCATTTTAAATTATACAAGTATTTAGATAAAACAAAAAATAATATCTATCAGTCTCTAATAACACGTGGTATAGAAAGAAAACAACATGTGTACTTTTACCACATGCTATGCTAAAAATGAATAAGAATTAGAAAATGAAAGAGAGAGCACTCAAAAATAAATAACCAAGCAGCTGGACGTCCTGGTTCGAATACCAACACTCATCACTGTTTCTATATATAGAGAGAGATTTATATTGGGTCTCTTGCTAAGCTAGGTAGGTCCCAAGAATTTATCAAATAGGTCATTGGCTGTTGACTATTGTTATTTATTTATTTATTGATAGGATTGACACTTACTTGACTATTATTATTTCTAGGGGAAAAAAAAGGAAAGGAAAAGGCTTGTGACCCTTTATCTATTTACGACAAGTTTTGAACTTTTCATATGTTTTTATAGTATAAAAGTAATTAGCCTCTTCTCTGCTCTATTCAGAGTGGAAATCACTTTTTGTCCTCCTGTGCTGTAATATTTGTATCCATCATTTTAAACTTTAGAATTTAAGTTGATGAAAGAAATTGGTAAAGCAATTATGTAGTATTGGCATCTGCTAGCTAATTAACTTTTGCATTTCTCAATTGTTCTCCCTGGTTTTTCATGGTACTAGTTTCTTAGCTAGTTCTTTGGTAAAGAATTGTGCAATTTTTTCTAATTTATTATTGTTTTTTTCTTTTCTAATTTCTTATTTTGTGAATAGATGTGCAACATTTGTACAAGAGCCAACTGCAAACATATGCTCAAAAAAGGAACCTTATTTTTCCTGTATACTCTTGTGAGCGGGAAGGCCCTCCACATGCAAGTCGCTTCAGGTGTAGGGTAACAATTAATGGAAAAATGTACGAGTCTCCTGAATTTTTTCCTACATTGAAGGAGGCTGAACATGCAGCAGCAAAAGTTGCTCTGATGTCATTATCTCCTGATGGAGTTCAAAAGGTTAGTTTTCCATAACTAGTGGGTGTATACAAACTGTTGTTTTGAGTGTGTATCCAAATAAACGTAAATACAACTCTTAAGATGATTCATTGTCATGTTTTGCTTTTGTGAAGTTTTTAGTGCATCAACAGTATGTTCTGGGGTAAGTCCCTAGATAGTAGTAAAATTGAATTAAACATGTGATTAATTAGTTTAAATCAGATTAAAACAAAGCTATACTAGAGGTATTTTAGGGGTTAGCAAGTAGGGTATTTACCCTATATCCTAAATACATTTAGAGGTTTTTAGAAGGAGGATTGAGTTATGTAAAATAGAAGAGTTTGATCACTGTTTGCATGCAGAAACACCAAGCTCAAAACCAGGTGGTATTCTGGTATTGATCCATAGTTTCTAGCTGAAACCAGCCAGCTGTCAGCAAGGTATTGAATCCCAAGGAAATTTGTTGGATCCTAAGGGATTGATTAGCAAATATAAGAGGATTTAGCAGCTGGTATTATGTAAATACCAGCTGCAGTTCCTGTTTTGCTGAAAACCAGAGGAGACAAACTCGCCACTTGGTAGAATATTCCCCTCCCAATCATCACTTTTTGTTCCCTTGTTCCCCATGCTAAGGATTGTTCTTAAAGCCTATAAATACTACTACATTCCTCTGCAAAAGCAGACATTCCAGCCCTTTTTAGAGTATCTTTTTAGTCCCAAAATACTTCAATCAACCTCTCTTTCTCTGCTTCTCGTAGTAATCTATTTTCATCCACTAAAAGTTATGTTAATTCTCTGTTTTGTTCTACCCAACAGCCCAGAAACAATTTTAAACCTCTTATATGTTATCTAAAAGTATGATTCCACATTAAATATTTCATTCTAGTATTTTATTTAGGGGATGGACACCTGTATTTCATCATTGCATGCATGATCAGCTGGGTTTTGCCATCATCAACAGCTACAAAGTTCTTTCTTCGGACCTAGTGTCTTTTAAGCTAAGTTTTTACTTTTCTCTTTTACTTAAAATATTGTTTTATCCTATGTGTGTTTAAAATAGCAGCTGATCATCATGGGCATGCATATATATCTTTAGTTTGATCACTAAGGGTTTATATGTTATGCTTTATACACTTAAGCTCACAATAAGCATGATCTAATTCCTGGTCAGTTTGTAAAGAGCAACATTTTATCAATCCTATTATCATCAGATTCATATGTATCTCTTCTAAAAATTCTCTTTAAAGAACTTTATAAGAATTGCCATTCAAAGGACCCGTTCACTATATTTGTGGTAGTTTTTTGTTAAGTTTCTCTAATATATCAATTTACTCTTTATCTACTATTATATTTAATTTTCAGCTCCTATATTTATATTAATTCCTTTAGTTGCCAGGTTTTTTATATACTTCCTAATTGTTCTAGTTATCTACCATATATATATAGCCTATCCTACAATATTATGCTCAGTTATGCTATATTATGCTTTTCTAATCTTTGAGTAACATATATTAAAATATATATTTTCAAAGTTCAAAAATTACCACGAACACAGTATATGTTTCTGTTTCTTATTAAAAAAGAATAAAATAAAAAGGTAAATCATAAATACAACTTGAGTAATTTCCCTTTCCATTTACATTTCAATAGGATGATTATGCTTTCTACAAGAATCTTCTGCAAGAACTAGTTCAGAAAGAAGGGTTCCGCTTACCAACATATAACACGAACAGACAAGGTGAAGCTCATTGTCCAGTTTTTGTTTCAATTGTGGAGATAGAAGGAGAGCATTTCAGAGGAGAAGAAGAAAAAACCAAAAAGCATGCTGAGATGAGTGCAGCAAAGGCTGCGTATGATGCTCTAAAAGCACGTAAGTGTTTAAAACTAAATTTTTGAGTTTCAGTTTCAGATTTATATCATCAATCATGTTATCAAGAGCTTTCTACACTAGTAATTCTTGTTGCAGTGTGGCATATTTCTTAAAGTTTGCAGGTCATTAGATGTTTGTCTCATAGTTCTTAATGCGTGTTATTATTTTTGTTGTAATAAAATCTGAATTTTTTAATCATGTCCATGTGTAAATAGAAACACACCACATTAGATTAAATTTCACCTGATAGAGCTATCTGAAAATATAATATAGCAAAGAAGCTATTGCTGTAGTGGTTGTGAGAAGCTACTTGCCAGGCTAAGCCCACTAATGCCGTGATAAGTCATGATTAAAAGAAGCAAACTGAGCTGGCAACTGAGAAGGATGGAATGGAGTATGGAGAATTAAGATAACAATCTAGAAATAGTAATCATCAAAATATGGACAATGTGTTAAAATCTGAAACTCATTTGAATATCCTTCAGCCGAGATTTCAGCCAGCTAATCTGTTAGCTGATCTTTTCTTTTAAGTTCTCAAATAATAATCCCTATTTTATAGGGATGTTATTTAGGAGTTTATTTTTCTATTTTATTGACCTGATTCTAAGGGATTTTATTCCCGGTTCAGTGTCTTTAAATAAGAATCATTTTGTACCCTGTAGTCATTGATTTTTAATAAAAGAATTACGGTTCTGTAGTGTTTCTCTCCCTTCCAGACCTGGTTTCATGGTATCAAAGCTGGGATACTATTGAGGGGAGATGGCCAGTTTCAAACAGGCCCTCACAGGGGCAAGCAAGGACAGCAGCAAGGAGACTCCTGCTGAAGCCTCTTTGCCCAGCCTTACAATTGCTCCCACGACTCAACTTGATAATTCTTCTCTTCAAATTACCTCTTCCAAACTCGATGGAAAATTTTTTTTTCCAGTGGTCAAAATCTGTCCAGATTGTTCTTCGCGGCAAAGGAAAAATCGGGTATATTGATGGAACGATCATAAAGCCCGATCCTAAGGATCCACACTATTCTACCTGGGATACAAATAATGCCATGGTTATAGCATGGCTAATAAACTCCATGGAAGATCATATTGGTGCTCTATATCTTGTCCATACCTCCCCAAAAAGACTTTGGGACAAAGTTACTCGTGCTTACTCAAATCTGAACAACTCGGCACAACTATGCGAATTGAGAGATCATGCCCGTAATCTGAGACGAGGATCAGATGTTACCACCTACCATGCGGCCCTAACACAGATTTGGCAAGAGTTGGATCTGTTTGATACGTGTGATTGGTGCAGCGATTGTGGAGACAAGTACTATAAACTGGTTGAAAAACAACGGGCCTATGATTTCTTGGCAGGATTAAACAAAGACCTGGACGAGGTTAGAGGGCGTCTGCTAGGCACTAAACCTCTTCCTATGATCGAAGATATTTTCGCTGAAGTTAGGAGGGAAGAGTACCGAAAAAAAGTTATGCTAGGTGATTCCACGATTCAATCTGATTCTTCTGCTCTTGCTGTTCGCCGGCCTGATTTTTCCCGTGGACAAGAAAATGTCTCAAAATGATATAAGAGTACCAAAACGTGGTAATCTTTGGTGTGATCATTGTCAAAGGACAAATCACACCCGAGATACATGCTGGAAACTCCATGAGAGACCAACAAATTGGCGTGATAACAAGAATATCAAGCGGGATTCAAGAGCCTTTCAAGCCACACCCGATCAATCTCAATTGAGATCTATTGAGAACAACAGCAGTATCACTATTACCAAGGAGCAGCTTCAGCAACTTTACAAGCTGTTGATTCCACAGAAACAGCCGATCAACTCCTTGTTGGCTCAGAAAGGTAACTTTCCATCAGCTCTTAGTTGCGCCGCGGCTGATCCTGAACCATGGATTATAGATTCTGGCGCATCTGATCACATGACAGAAAGTCTCAAAATTATTGTTGCTGATGGTAGTCTCTCAACCATTGTTGGAATAGGAACAATAGAAATAAGTCCAAATCTTATTCTTAAATTTGTTTTACATGTTCCAAAGCTATCCTACAACCTTTTGTCAGTTTGTAAAATAACACGTGATAACAATTGTTAGGTTTTTTTTCTCACAAACCACGTGTGAATTTCAGGACCGGAACTCGGGGAAGAAGATTGGCGGTGCTAGAGAAGCCGGAGGGCTATACTATTTTGAGAAGAATAATGGAGTGAATAAACAAGTTCTTATTGTGAACCGTGAATCCCCTAGAGAAGAAGAAGTTATGTTATGGCATCGTCGATTAGGTCATCCAAGCTTTCCTTATTTAAAA
>JXTC01000658.1:96684-108822 GCA_002914845.1 Trema orientale
TGGAGAAGCAAGAAGCAGTCTGTTGTTGCTAGAAGTAGTGCAGAAGCTGAACTTCGAGCCTTAGCCAATGGAGTATGTGAGTTAATATGGTTGAAGCTACTGTTAGAAGAACTTCACATATCAAGAAACCAGCCAATGAAGCTACTTTGTGATAATAAGGCAGCAATCAGCATAGCTCATAATCCTGTCCATCATGACCAAACCAAGCACGTTGAAATTGATCGTCATTTCCTGAAGGAGAAGATCGAAGATGGAACTATTTGCATCTCACATGTTACATCTTCTGAACAAGCTGCTGATCTCCTTACAAAAAGTCTAGGTAGACAGGTGTTCGAAAAATTGTTGAACAAGCTGAGGATGTACGATGTCTATCACTCAGCTTGAGGGAGAGTGTTAAAATCTGAAACTCATTTGAATATCCTTCAGCCGAGATTTCAGCCAGCTAATCTGTTAGCTGATCTTTTCTTTTAAGTTTTCAAATAATAATCCCTATTTTATAGGGATGTTATTTAGGAGTTTATTTTTCTGTTTTATGGACCTGATTCTAAGGGATTTTATTCCCGGTTCAGTGTCTTTAAATAAGAATCATTTTGTACCCTGTAGTCATTGATTTTTAATAAAAAGAATTACGGTTCTGTAGTGTTTCTTTCTCCCTTCCAGACCTGGTTTCACAATGTTTTAGAGAATCAAAAAATTCAAACAAAGAACTGCATGCGTCCTGTTATACACCCTTCCCTGTAAGTACTTTGTTTCAAATTTTTGTAATTAAATCATTGAAAGTTGATCAACTGTGTTCCTTTGTTGTTAGTTCAATATCTAGTGTTGCATAGGTATTTGTTACTCTACTTTGGTCACTTGAAGATCTTTTTGCAATCACCCGGTCCTGAAAGGATTAACTTTACTGCATTATTCTCTTGAAGGCTGAGCTTTAGAATTGAAAAATCAATAGCCTGTATAAAATGAACTTTCATTCTGGCTCTTCCGGTACATTGTGTTGCTTCACGGTTATTATGTCTTCCTTCTCAGGTAAATCAAGTCAGAGTCCTCTCGTTCTTCTCCCTTCTCAGCTAGGACAAGAAGCTCCTCAGCTTTTATCTTCCTGCTTACTTTCAAATATTTCTGCTAATGTCATACCCAATGTGCCTATGAACTTAAGTTCCTGTACAATACCTGTACAGCAAGTGGAGGATTGCACAGGTGAGATTTTAGACGCTCAATATTTCTATAGCTAAACTTGTTATAATATCGTTGCTTTTGTTTCTCTGTCTTGTTTTGCTTTGTTTTGTTTACTTTTTTATTTTCTTTTCTTTCAATTTTCGTATTGCTTTTCTGTGTGCAAGTTATCTGCTCATCTTTTCCGTGATACATAGCATTTAAACCTCATTCTTGTTGAGCTTAGTACTTAGTAGCTCTCTTTGCAACACTGAAACTTTGAATCTCTAACTGAGGTAAGGTTTACAAGCCACTTGATGAGACCTGCAGCTATGTAGAGAAATGGAACAAAGCAGAAACTGGAAAAATATTGGAGGAATTATATTGATTGAACGAGTAAGGCAAGGTACAATGAACCCTTTGGCAGTCAAGAAGCCTAGCCCTCTCCCACAGAACAATATACACCCCCAAATTGCACCAGAAATTCCTTGAGCTACCCTAAGCACGCTAGACTTTATTCTTTCCACCAGCCCCTTCTAGAATAGCTTTGCATCACTATAGCACAAACTGCTAACCTGGCAAGATTCTGACTACAAAGCTGGCTAATATTCTAAAAATACCCTGACCTTCCATGATGACTCATCTGAGCCTAAGTTCTTAGCGCGCCTCACATACATGAACCAAATGGGAGGCTTATTACCACTCAATTGTTAACTCTGTTGCTTTGCTCGGCCAGGGTGTCCTTCCGTCACCTCTTCTTGAATTGGAGAGCTGTGCTGGATAATTGAATTTCTGTTATAAATGATCAATGCGGTTTTAATCTTTCTGTTAAGGTTATTTTTGTCTGAATTTATTTTGTTAACCTAGATTCTATTTGATATTTTTTTCGCTCTCCAGCATTAGGAGTACTACCTAGGGTCTTTGAGAGAAATTGAATACACAAATCCATTTGGGATATTCCATTATTAGGTAATTAATAGAGTATAGAAATTAAAAGGACACACACACATGGTCTATTTCTGTCAGTCTGTGTCAATCTAATAAAATTTTGTTGCGTTTCTTATAAAAAAAAAGATATGTTTCAATCTATGTATCCATTAAATTATGATGGATAAAGATGTTATGGATTATACATCATGTATATAGCAGTTTGGAGTCTAGAAATATGATATCTGATTATCCAAAAATTGGAAAAAAGAACACCTGACTTTATTGAGGAATTTAAATGATATGATATCATTGTCCATTCAGCATAGTATGAAATCAAAATATTTCAATCTAGCAGTGTATAGGGTGCTAAATTCTGGAAATATAATATCGTGTCAATAAATGTTATTACTTTGACATTTAGTTTGAAGCCAACATCAAAATTCTAATTTAGTGAGGTGAATTTCAATTTCTTTGTGTTATATGGTGAAAGCAGTCCTCCTAAACCAAGTATAAAGAAGTTACAATGTAAATGCAATGGTAATGTTTGACATAATGATAAGTTAAGCACATACAATATCAAGTATATGTGCATACATGCCGTACACATCATATTTCATAACTAGGATTTTTATCTGACTAGTGATTACGTGATGAAAGAGTACGAAATATTATGATGAGAATAAATTTCTGAATGTGGATACAAAAATATCTGACTATAGTTTTTCATTTTACATCATAAGTATTCTTCTCATGTTGGTCTCCTGAGAGCTACTAGTAAATTTTCATTAAGCCTAATACATTTTCCATAATTGTTGGTTTTACTAGTTCTCACAGTCTCTGTTTGTTAGCATGATAGTAATATCATCAATACGCATCATTGTGACAGATATGAAGGAACAAAGAATAGGAAAGAGAAGAAACGTGGAGGACAATGAATCTCAAAAGAAAAGGATTATGGCACCATGCATCCACATGTTAACTCATAATCCAAGTATTTGAGAATTAGAGCAGATAGATTGGACGTTGTACATAATAACTTTTACAAGAAGTGAAAGCACTGCTAATTTTAGTATGACATAGTTTGACATGGAGACATGACTTAAATTTATATCCACATGCTCTTATCTGTGAAAGACAATGCATCAATGTTGAATTCTGCTTACCAGGCTACTCAATAACAGCATTCATATGCTTTAGTTTAAGAAACTTCTTTCATCAATGTCGTCTGTCCTATTTATCTTCGTTACCTGGTCTCACTATGGCAGGTAAAGGAGGTTTGTCTTCATCTGACATTTATGGCGATGCACGGGATACAATCCCTTCTGCTCCTTGTGAGTCCAAAAGTGATTCATCTTCACCTTCACCTTCTCTTTCTAATAGCTTTACTAATTTTGTTGTGGACTCAAGCCTTGAGCCCTCATCCAATAGGATTACCTTAACCTGTAAAAAGGTCATCGTTTATCCAGCAAAGAAGCCAATTCCTGAGGGCGGCACTTTGTTGCCCATGTGTGATGCTAACTGGGTTGCTTTCTCTCCCCCAGAAGCAAGGAGTTAGATGAATCAGCTTACCAAACTCATTCCTATTGATTGTCGTCTTGCTTACATGTATGAGCTGGCTGTTTGTTAATTGGAAACAATGTGCATCGCAATGTCAATATTCCGTTTTTTGTTAGGTTATTCCAATACTTTTGGTTTTTCTTTGCATGAAAGTTTACATGAATTCGATATATCTGCAGTATGTAATATGTATTGCTGAATTGTTATGTTTGTTTCTTTTCTTATTGATTAAGGCGTGTTTAAAATTAGATTAGGTAGGTTAAATTGGCCAAGTGAAAGAAAATGGGAGAGAAAAACGGAAAAAGAGAGAGAGAGAGAACGAGGGAGGGTTTAGCTGAAATGACCAGTATAATTTATTCTCTATTTCGCTAGCAATTTTCACTAGCCATCAGTGGGGAAAGGCTAGACAACTGCATTCTTGGTCTAAGCAACATAAGTATTGCCCACTGGATCTTCCCCCCTCCCCTTCATATTGTATCATGATAGATGTGACTTTTCTAGTACCATGGAAAATATATGCAAAAAGGAAATGGAAAATTTTGGAGTCATTCGAGATAGCATATGAGAACATGCAGTTTCGTTTTTTGTCTCTTTAACATGCTTGTTGCCACTAACCGAAAATGATAATTGTTAATGAAAAATCCTAGTAGGCAATGCTATGTGTGCAAGTAATTTTAGGAGCATATAAATTATGTAGCTATCATATGAGCCAATATGTTAGGGGTAGTACTTTCCAACACTATTGCCATCATTTTAGGCAAGTTTCTTCGAGTTGATGAGGAATGAACACAAGATTATTGGCTCAGGATTAAATCATTTTTGCACCCAACTTGATGATGTTTGTAGCTTCCATACTAACAAAACCACCAGAATGATAATATAGCAAAGTTTGTGGACGACGACTAAAAAATATTCCGAGTTTTTGGATGAATACAATTCTTATAGTTTCTTGTTGTGATTTATGTTATTGAATAGTAATGTGGATCCAAATTCTCAACCAGTTTGTAGTTTGTTTTATACACTATATTTAATTCTACTTGAGAAAATTGAACAATAATGTGTTTTAAGGTTGTTTTGGGGTGTGGCAATTTTTTATAATTAGTCACTAACTAAAAATATTAAGTTACGAATAATGTGGTAATTGTGTTATATGTGATCAATTAAGAAAATTTGATGTGTCAATTTTTTATCGAAAAATTGCCAAATTTATACCATGACAATAAGATGCTACAGACCATTTGAAGATCCCATTTGTGATGAGATGTCAACACCCAATTGGAAGTATTTTCGACCACTTGTTAACACCGAATTGGAACAATTAAGCAAATGTTGTTGGAGCAGCCAATGAAATGGTGCTATGTGTCATGCTCTACTTGTGACACTACACAAGCTACTTGTCAAAAGTCTAATCAATTTATGTACTAATGATACCTATTATGCTTAGGTGTCTAACTATGATGAGCTTGTGAGATTTTTTTACTTCTTCACCGTTTGCAAGATGTCTATATATAGGCATATGTCCTTTGTATCAGATAACAAGCAGCTCTTCAATTAAATGATACAAGTTTTTATTTCCTCTCAACGGAGCCTTCTCTCTCTTGCTCTTATGTTCAATTCGTAGGCAATATCACCTATATTGCTATCATCTTGTCTTCTTTATTTATTGTCAAAAACTGTAACCCAGTATCACCACCACCACTTTCATCTTTTGTTTTTGTGGCCCAATATCTCCTCGGCTACATCACCAACATCATCATTCTTTGCTTTCTTTCTTTACCCGTCGCCATATTAATTCTAACATCTCCATCAAACCCATTTATACACTACCATTTTGGGCTTCAAATCCTTTTTGTTGAGCCCATCGTATTATTTTGTGAACCTTGATATTATTCTTCTCATATATATACCAATTTGACCATCCTTATCACTATCAATATCATCTCATTCACCATCCTATTCACGGCTTGCATAAGACTTGTCAAACAAGTCTTTTATTTTGCTTCATTTTGCTTGCACGTATACATCTTGTTTTATTTTATTTATTTAGTCTTTCCTTAGTTTCATCCGTAATCAATTTTTGACCACTAATATTTTATCTTAATGCCATCATTTTCGCATATATGTATATATACATAATTCTATTTTATCTTTACATATTCTAGGCCTAATAGTCCATTTATATTATTAGTTTTATATCATCTTTTATTATCCTGTTATTTTTACATTACTTTTTCTACTAACTTGTACAATAAGTTTCTTTGCATGCATTTTCTAACTCATATACTTTAGCGATCTTTGGGCACCAAGCTACTCTCCACAACCCTGTGTTTGACCTGTAGCACAAGTTTGAGGTTTTGTGCTCTCTGTATTATTATATAAATAACTATATCATATCTCTACCTTGGTGAGAAATTTGTATTGCTGCTCTAAGTGCAATCAATTACTATGCTTCCCCTTCCCCGTAAATTAATCTGTATTGCTGCCTTGAGTGCAATCGTTTACTTTGCTCCCCTTTTAATTATTGTGTGCATTTATTTAGTGATCTGTGTTATTTTTCCTTGCAACCGGTCACATCGCTTTATTTAAATTTTAGTACTTTAATTTCAATTATTTATTATTATTTTTGATGATATGGCTGGACTTACCGCCTCGTAATTCTAAATATTCTAATTAACTAAAACTGGCATATGGACGGTATCGCCTTCGTCAGTTTCTAACTATTTATTTTTCTGCACTTTATTTCTGTTGCTAACTTCTAGTTGATATCATGGTCGGTTTATTTGCCTTAGTCAACTAGTAATATTTAATTCATTGTCTATTTATTTATTGCATTATTATATTATTTCTAGTCTTCCGTTGATAATATGGCCAGTTTATTCCCATCTGTCAACTTTTAATATTATTTTATTCCTGCTTATTCCTATGCACACTAAGTGAGTCATTTTTGCAACCGCCAATCTTGTCGAGATACGTAGGAAGAGTTGTTCTCATTGCGACCGCCTATCCTATTTCGACACGTGGAAGTATTGTGATGACTCTTTTTGCTGTGCATTCTAATGTTTTAATCCAATTACCCTCTGATTTGTTTTAATTAAGTACAGGTCACATTAATTAATCCAGAGCGCAACTCCGACCCCGAACAAAGGTCATGTTTGGTGTTGCATTAATTAAATACAATACTGTGTTTGGTTGTACTTTTGTATTGTATTATTTTATACGACATCAAAATTTAATACAATATGGATAATATTATCTAATATAAAAAAAAAAAATTGTACTGCACTGTATTGTAATATAGTAGTATGCAATACTGACTCTTTTCACTTTTTCTGTCCTTAGTTTTTCTCCCACCACTTTCTCTTTCCTTAGTTTCTCTTTCATCCCTTTTCCTCTCATTCTTTTCTCTTGCATCACAGTATCCTTTTTAGAAGTGGTATTTTTCTAAATAAATTTTGAAATATTTCTCTAAAATTAAATTTAGGAAGTGGTATTTTTAAAAAGTAAATTTTAAAAATGGTAATTTTACAGGTAGTATGTTTCTAAATAATTTTTTCAGAATGGTTTTCTTCTAAACTAACTTTTAAAATTGGTATTTTCAAAAATTAACTTTTAATGTATCTTAATACAATGAGAACCAAAAGTTGTACTGTAATAGAATAATATAATATAATACAACCCAATATAATACATCACCATATAATACAACATAATACGACACACTAAACGTGACTCCTTATCTCACATTTGGCTTATAAGCTAAATTCCTTTATAGTCATCATTTCAATTAGTAATTTGAAGAGCCAAAAAATGGAACAGCAAGGAATGTCCTTACTGAAAATTTATACGCAAGGGATTTTGGCACCCAAATAGGTCTAGAACTCATAAGACCTCGTGTTCATATTAAAGTGTCCATTCATGCATGCCTTTTCTTTTTCATGCATATTATACCTCATAATAACTGTTGGACATACATGAGCTACATTGTCGCAATTGCACATATATACCATGCTCATACACAAATATCATGCATACCTTATGTGCATTCTATTCTATTTGTCATGATATTTCTTTGCTTACAGATCGTGTACCATTTCTTTTCATCATCACCTAAATCATGCATGGCATGAAGTGTTAATGTTTCCCTCAAGTATGCTTTATTTTCGTAGGTAGAGATAAATTTATAATTTTGCGTGCGTGTCATCACATGAAAGCTGGAAATTATGATGTGTCATGTTTGCTTTAATCATTAGCTTATTACTTTTGCTAATCTTCATTTTTATACTCATGACATCTCTAGCTCCATGTTTTTAACATCCTAATCTCCTTAATTAATTATTATATTTTCACAAACCAAAGGTGTAAAAACCCAGTTTTTTTAAGGGGCAAAATGGTCTTTTGACCAGAAAAAAAAAATAAATATATATATGTTTTCCTCTCTCTCTCTCTCTCTCCCTCAGACCCGATCCTCCCCCCCATCTCTCTCTCGTTTTCTCCCTCTCGGCTGACGGAAGGAGAAAGAAGGCCTCAGCTCGCCTCCGGCCACCGTCCGCCACTCCAGCCCGCCGGCGAGCCTTCACCAGGCTGCCACGAAGCCCCGCCGCCCCTCGCCGGTCGCTGCTGCCGCCTGGTTCGCCGGAAAACTCCATAGAAGCCGATTTGAGCCATTTCGGATTTTTGGCCCCCGGCGAAGATTCCGGCCACCATTTGACCCCAAACCGGTCCCGTTGGATTCGTATCGTCGTAAGGATCGTCATGGTATATATATCTCAACCTCATACTATCCGGATCAAAAGATGCCATTTTTGGGTATTTTGAGTTTAAGCTTGACTTTTTTAATCCGGCCGTTGGATTGTGTTTTTGCCCTCATTTTTGGAATGTACTCGAAAAATGGAGAAGTTTGATATATATATATTGTGTTGTTTGGTGACTGGCACGAAAATCGAGATCGGACGGTCGAGATTTTGTCTCGTTTTGTGTGCCACCGGTCTGGTGTGGACTCGGACCCGAATTGGACAAGTTATATGTGTAGCCTATCTATTTTGGGTGCTAGGAATTCAGTGGAGAGGTCCGTTTGCGGAATTGAAGCTCTGATGAGAAGTTGACTTTTCGCAAGAGGACGATCGAGGGCTCGGAATTGGTTCCTAACCCTCCGTGTGATCGTCAACGACACCTTGAGGACTCAATAGCGTGGTATCGCTATTCCGGTGAGGTAGGGGTTCGGTTACCTTCGTTTTATACCCTTTTTGATTTAAAACTTATTTTCTGCAATATATGAGAACAAGTGTGTTTTTAATTATTTGAATTATATGTGATGGAATCCGGTTGTATGACATATACTGTACTGCTCTGGGAATTTGCTGTGTGCAGGTTATTTTGGGTATTTCAAAATAGGGCCGTTATGCTACCCGTTTTTCTATAAAATCCTGTTATGCACGTTTTACTGAAAAACCAGAGTACAGTAGTTTTTACACTTCAGTTCTGTATTGCACGTGTCATTGAATCACACATGAGCACCGTGTTAGAATCGTGGGTTTACAGTATGGCGCTGCGTGCCCCACCGTCGGTGTAGACTCCGTAAACCTGCGCGGGGTTTATTACTTCTGATTACCTTCCCATCTGGCAGGCGTAGGCAATTCGGTTGCCCCTCCAGGTTTGGTAGGCGACACACGGGTGTCCCCTCCGGGTATGGGCTTAGGTGTCAGGCAGGCTGTTAGGCACACTTAGTGCCATCATCCTGGTTTTCCACAGATGAGAGGATGAGAGCTCATGGGTATGAGTTGATTTGTGTCATGTGCATATGGATTGAATGGTTTTGATTACATTACTTTATATATATATATATATAGATTTCCGGTTTGGATTATATATATGTATGTTTTGGATTAAACTAACCATACAGGAATTTTCCATCACTAATATATTTTCGATCGAGGTAATTGTTTTTCCTACTGGGCATTGTATGCTCACCCCCTTTCCTCCCTTCCTCAGGTGGTGTCCAGTGTGATCTTGGTGATCAAGAGGAGTAAGAGGTCATCTTGACTGTAGTTCATTTCTTGGTAATGCTAGAAGTCTACTATTGTGGTGTTTGGACTGTTCGGGATCTTGTATTAGTATTGAACTAAGATTACTGCTTTCTAATTTGTCTGTGAACTTATGTATGCCATTCTGTGATTTCACTTTTGTTGTGGATGATGATGATGCTTGAACTTCTACTTGATTTCATATTTTTCAATTATTATTCGGTCTATGTTTAATGGTGTATATGAACTGTGGGAGAGGTTCACGAGGTAAAATTCCAGGTATTTTATTTTAATGGACTGTTTACAAAACTAAAATTTTTTAGACATTTTTCAAATAAATCAAAGAATTTTCTATCTTTGTGAAATTTTCCTTCTGTCACTGGCCCGGATTTTGGGTCGTGATAGAAATTGTGGTATCAGAGCCAGGTTTAACAGCTCGGACGTATCACCGTTAAACTAGATTGAAGTTGTTTTTATAACAAGCATGTATCATTATCTAATTAACAGTTTGGCATATTATTTCAGACTTTTAAGGATGCCTCCTAGAAGAGTTCCGAGGCATCAGCCGGATGCCGAACCTTCTCAACATCCGGATTTCTCCCATCTGATCGATGCAATGCAGTAGGCATTCACCCAGATGAGCAATCCAGACTATCAGCCTCCAGCTCCGAGGGCACGTCAGTTGGATCAGTTAGATTACCTTCAGCGGTTTATGCGCCTCCAGCCAAGGCAGTTTGATGATAGACCAGATCCTCTCGTAGCAACTACTTGGTTGCGTGAGATGGAGAGGCATTTTTGGTCCCTTGATACTCTGGTGGAGTTTTGGGCAATCTTTGCCGTTACCCGTCTGACGGGGAGTGCCATTCACTGGTGGGAGACTGTGGAGTGAATGCAGAATGTTGTAGGTCTGACTTGGGAAGACTTTGAGCAGATTTTTAGGGCTCAATATGCCAATGAGGATCAACAGGATGAGATTATGAATCGGTTTGAGACTTTGGTCCAAGGTAACAGAACGGTGAATGAGTACCTGATTGAGTTCACTGAGTTGGCAAGTGTTGCCCTTGACCCAGGTACGAGTGAGAAGTCCTGAGTTGCCAAGTTCAGGATCCGTCTGAATCAGAACATTTTTAACAGGATTGGCACTCAGACTTTCCACACTCTCCCTGAGATTGTAGTGGCTGCCCAGCGGGCAGAAGCCATCGAAGAGGGATTTGATTCCAGGAGGAACCAGCAGAGAGGTAATGACAGGAAAGCCACCAGAAGGAACCAGGGGCAGTGGTCAACCTAGGGTACTCTGAACAGTGGAAGCTCGAATAGTAGTGGTTCTTCAGGGTGTGGCAGAGGTAGTCCTTGTGGGGATTGTTTTGTGTGTGGCCAGCCGGTTCACCGGAAGAAGGAGTGTCCTACTCATCTGCGGAAATCTCCTCTTTCTCAAGGAGGACCGCAGAGGAGCCAGTCAGGTTCTGTTCCTTATCAGAACACTCAGGCATGGCCGCAATAGTCACAAGGTGCTTCGTAGACTTTTACTTCCCCTCAGCCATATCAGCATCAGTACCACCCTCAAGGTTACACTCAGAACTTTTAGACTCCTCAGTCCTCAGGGAGTCAGAGTGGGTGTGGTTATGGCAGTAGTGGTCCAGGATCTAACAGCAGTCGTCCTGGTCAGGGGAGAGGCAACAAGGGGAAAGGGAAGGTGACTGGCCAAGCCTATACTCTTACTGGAGCCAACGACACTCAGGATCGCACTGGCCAAGGTGTTGTTGACGGTATGATCCTTATTTCACACTCTTGGGCACATATTTTGTTTGATACTGGTGCATCCTATTCATTCATATCCTTGTTGTTTGCTCAACTGTTGGGGTTGGAATTTTCTGATTTGGATTATGTATTGATGTTGGGTACACCTATGAGAGGAGTAGCTGATGTGTCTAGTGTGTGTAAGTCTTGTCGGATTGTGGTTGATGATAGAAAGTTGCTTGTGTTGGAATAATGTCCTATAAAGCAGTTTATTATTTAGACATTATAAACAATATTTACTGGATTATTTAGTATCTATTTATTATTAATAAATTCCATGTTGTGAATTTCTATTTCATTTATGACCCATTGATATACATATGATGTGTATGTTTATTTTATGCAAACATCTAAAAGATTCCAAGACAAGAAATGAGTAATAAAGAATTATTCGTATGACGAGTTCATATGTGGGAGACATTATATTCTTTATTTCATTATGTCTAAATTAAATTGTTTGCATTCTGCATATTGAAGATGGAATACTTTACTATGCCATAGAATGTAGTGTTGTCTATTTAATTAATGAAGTCTCTAATTATCGAAGTGAGTCTTCGGATAGAAACACTAGTGTGTTATAAGAAAGTTATAACAGCATCGAACATGACCTAGTGAATTAGAATTTGAGGTTAAGTGCCGTAACTCAAATTTCTAATTTCACTAATCTAGCGCTATTGTAGAA
>JXTC01000658.1:109477-120542 GCA_002914845.1 Trema orientale
TCCGCTGCGTCTCTTGATTTTACAAAACTATGGTGTTCTTGAAAATCATTTTATGAAAATATTTTCCGGAAATTTATTCCAGTAAACACCAGCAGCTTGCTGATTTGATTGTGTTACCGATGGGGCAGTATGACGTCATACTCAGTATAGATTGGTTGTCGAAATATCGAGTTGTCGTGGACTGTCATATGAAGCGGTTGACTCTTTTTCCTAGTGATGGACATCCTATTATCTATCAAGCCAAAATGAGTCTGTTGGAGCCTAGTCCTGTTCTAAAAGTGTGCTTAGGTGGAAGAAAGAAACTCGAGTATTATGGGAACTTGTTTGCCATTGATGGTAAGGTAAGGACAGATGATCAAGACCCATGGATTCCGGTGGTGTGTGAGTATTCGGATGTGTTCCCTGAAGACTTACTGGGGTTACCACCCGATAGGGAGATCGAGTTCTGTATTGAACTAGTTCCTGGAGCTCAGCTAGTTTCTATTCCAGCCTATCGCATAGCACCTGCTGAGATGGAAGAATTAAGAGAACAGTTAGATGACCTGCTTTCCAAGGGCTTCATTCGCAGTAGCACTTCTCCTTGACGTGCTCCTATTTTGTTTGCGAAGAAAGCTGATGGTTCGTTGAGACTTTGTGTGGATTACAGGAAGTTGAACCAGTTGATAGTGAAGAACAAGTATCCTTTGCCAAGGATAGATGAGTTATTTGATCAACTTGGTAGTTCAAGGTTCTTCTCCAAGATCAATTTGAGATCTGGTTATCATCAGTTGAAGATAAGAGAGGATGATATACCTAAGACAGCATTTAGAACTCGATATGGTCACTTTGAATTTCTAGTGATGCCATTCAGTTTAACGAATGCACCTGCAGCCTTTATGGATCTCATGAATCAGATTTTCAGGCCATTTTTGGATCGTTTTGTGGTTGTGTTCATCGACGACATCCTGGTGTATTCCAAGACTCGAGAAGAACATGCCGAACATCTGGGAATAGTACTCAAGACCTTGAGAGATCATCAGTTGTATGCAAAGAGATCGAAGTGTGACTTTTGGATGTCGGAAGTGAAGTTCTTGGGTCATGTGATTTCTCACGGGAGTATTTTAGTCGATCCCACTAAGATAGAGGCTGTTCTAGAGTGGGAAAGACTGAGAAATGTGATGGAGCACGTAGTTTCCTCGGTTTGGCAGGCTACTACTGTGATATCCTGAATTTTAAAATGACACCCAGTTCCTCACATAATTAAAAAGCCAATAATAACATGATAGCATAATATAATTTTTTTTACATATATAAATGCATTTAAGTACAAATAGTTTTGAGTAGTCATTGTACTATATTGGTTATTTTATAATCCTTGTTTGTTAAGTGAGTTTGCAGTGAAATGCTAAAAATGCTCATTAATACAAATATGATGTGTATTTCATTTTATTTATTTATTTTATTTATTTATTTTTTTGGGGTCAATAATTCTAATGTGATTCCTCGACTTGTTTTATTCTAGGTTGATATTTTATTTTAACTGTAATGCTTTGTTATTTTATATATATAGAAAATTACTTGCCTAGTTGACAATTATTTGGTTCAAATTTTTTTTCTCTATAGTTATTATGTTTCCTTTTTGTTTTATGTGCATCATACATTTATGTAAGAGATTTATTTGTTTGATTACAATTTGCTATTAATTAAATAGAATATATACACAAGGAGAATTTCTAGAACACCGACTTTATTACATCAGAAATTTCTAGAGCACTATGTATATAGCCTTTCTTTTTGTTAGTTACCATTACCACCTCACGAGTAGAGCACTTCTCATATCCCCACCAGTCCTCTTTAATTTTCTTCACCATCGTAGTGCATAAATCTGGTTGTAACTTTGGAGAAAGAGCCAACCTAAGTATCAATCTTGCATGGTCAAAGAACTTAGAAGGTATTCATTGATATTTGTTTTAGTGGCTCTCGTAATTGATTCATGAATTTCTAAGTTAAAGTGTGTATATGTATGTTTACAATTCGGTCCATACAAGAGACTTTATGATTAGATATTGTAATGCCCAAGATTCTCACATGCATAATAAGCCAATAATAAACATGTTCATACTACATAATAGACATATCAAGAAACTAGTATCAATTTTATGGTAAATTACTCATTCTGATTGTTAAAAGCTTTTGATATGTATTATTGTATTAATATTTGTTAAAGTGCTCTCATGTAGTGCAAAGGCTCAGTACCCTCAGAGAAAGAGAGCTTGATGTGTGAAAGGAACAAAGAATATATTCATGAATACATGCACATGCATTAAAAATCATGTTTGTCGATAACTTGGTCAAATAGTAGTTTTTCGGTAAAATACATTTTTCACGCTTTTCGAAGCCAAATTCACTGTACGTTTAACACGTCAAATAGCCTTTATTTAATGTTTAGAAATCATTTCTTGTATTTTCCAAAATGTTGGTTTTAGGTAAGCACGAGGTAGCAGCCACTGTACTGAACTGTGTTTAATTACACTAAGCTAGCTTGGATCCAGCTTAATCGCGTAATGTCGTCTTTGTGCAATATAATAATTAGGCATTAATACTATGTTTGCATCATTAATTAGAGTTTAATTGACTTATTTTTTTTTGTTTAATGATTAGTTATGGGGCTAGGTTCCATCAGATTACAATAAGATTGGCCATATGGGATTATAGGTCAAAGTATGACTTGTTTTCACTTTTTAAACTAGGATTCACTAACTTAGCCTACACTTGAGTGTATAGGAATGGCCTGCAACGTGGTAAGTAAGCCAAGAATGATTTAGAGCTGGACACATGAAAATTTAGGGTGTGAAATACCAAAAATACCCCTTAGAATTTAAGTTATACCTTTCCTTAGCCATTAAGTATTGATTTTGGACCAAATCTGGTCATTTCTTTCTCTTTTTTCTCCAGCCACGACTTGAAACCCTCCAGCCACTATCTAAGCTTCTCTCAACTCCCCTTAGCCATATCCAAGGGTTTCTAAGTGGTAGAACTCAAGTTGGAGCTCTAGAAAGCAAGATAGGTCCAAACTAGTCAAGGTGAGTCTACTAGTTCTTCTTCTTTAGTATTGTTTTCTAATTCAAGTTCTTCACTTGCTGCAACTTAAGTATGAGTTCCTCTAGGTTCTCTTGGGTCCTAAAATCAGTTTCAAAGCCTTGAGAATCAATTTGGTGGAGGTAGAAGGCAAAAGCTTCAATAAAAGCTCAAACTAGTCAAGGTGAGCTCTATGTGGGATTTTGAATTTGTGGTTAATTTCTTTTGCTTTAACTCTTAAATCAAAGCTTTCATTTGATGAATAAAAGTCCTAGAAAACCTTACACATGGCTGAAAACAAAGAATTTAAGTGGAGGATTAAATTTACACTTAAAGCCCCAAAGTCGCTAGTTATGGATTTAAGTGTTTTCATGTGTAGTAGATTTCATTTTTGGTATTTGTAATCTGATTTTCCAGACTTGGAGTGTATATTTTATGGATCTTAATATCTATTACACTCATTTGGTGGCTGGTTGTGATATCATACAAGTGCAAAAGTGAGTTTAAGCTTTGTCTAAACCAAAAGGAATTCAAGTGTACCTAGGTTGCTCTAAATGATCCTATTTGAGTTGTATATATGGGAATTGGGTTGTTGATTGTTATTACAGGTCTTAAACCATGATTTTAATCATGTGGGGATGTTCTAAAAATAGGGGAGGTGCTGTTCAAATATTTTTAAAACTAAATGGCACTATTTAGAGGTAATTGGACTAGTTTTTATGAAAGTAGGTGACATTTTGCTCCATTTTGAGATTAGGCTTCCTTATTTTGTGAAAGTTGTGATTTTAGTCTTGTGCTTGTTTTCTTTAAGCATTTTACATTGTAGTAATTATCTTAGTAATAAAATTGACATCAGGTCTTCCACACACCTTGCCACCGAGGATACTGACCCTTTTCACTATCTTTTCTACCGGACACAAGGTAAGTAAAGATTTATTTTAATTGCATCACAAGAACAATAGTATATACAAGCTGTTTTTCCTATGTACTTACGTGTATTATTTCAATTATATATTATTGATATTGTTGTTGTAAAGTTTACTGAAACATAAGCATGACATGATCATTTAAGCATGATTTTCAAAAAAAGTGAAGTTTTCCACGCATTGGATTTAAAGTAATACCAATGTACTGATTTTATGAGATATATTTTAAGTACATTGTTTAGTCTGTCTGCGTTGGGTAAGTATGGTTTGCACAGGCATCCTTCCTGCATAGGTGGGCACGGCTTACCTACTGCCAGGACTGAACTTTGTATTATGAGATTTACTAGGTGCATTACCTAGTCGGTCTGCATTGGGTAGGTATGGTTCGCATTGGCCATGTGTTTCCTTCTCGCATAGGTGGGCATGGCCTACCGACTGCCGCGACTTTGTAGTGTACTCAAGGGCCCTATAAAGAAAGGTTTTCTAAGAAAAGTGCATTAAAATGAAAAGTTATAAAAGAAAGAGTACAATGGGAATTTCAATGAAGTTTATGCATGAAACACATTCATCAGCATGCATGATCTTTACTTACTGAGCATTAGCTCATTTAGTTCCTGTGATACAGGTGAGGAGATATATGATATATAGAGTTGCTGGTTGGCTAGCACACTTTCTTGTCGCCATGATCATACAAATGTAGACGAGCTTGACCTGTGGACAATGTTTTCTTTGTATTTTTTTCTTCTGGTGTGTTGTAAATATTACTGCTGATGGCAAGATAAACTGATAAGGAGTTTTTGGTTGTATATTTTGTAAATGCACTTTCGAAAAGTAATGCCACATAGTTTCTTTTGTTTTTGAGTTTGAAAAGCTTAAATTTGGCCCACTTTTTAATAAAACTAAAGATATGGTAAAAGAAAGAGTAACACTTCATAGTTTGGCTGTATATGACAATATGGTTGAGCTAGGGGGCGTTACAGATATATATATATATATGTATTTAGATCTATTAAACTTTTGGAGAAGTTATTGTATTACACGTAGCTAATAATTTAGATCAAATTATCTTGGATGATTCCAAGATTTTGATTTAACTTTTCGTGCTTTTTTATTTTACTGGTCAAGAAGTTTGAGTTATATCACTTTAAAAGAAAAGGTTAAGCGTATTAAATTTTTGAGCAAGTTCAGTTCGAGTTGAATAGAATTTTTTTTATTGTTTGTGCATGCAATTTTATCAATTTTTGCCAAAGAAGAAAAAGGCACGAAATCAAGTGTATATAAAATTTTCTTTAAGTGGAATATCACTTTAGTTTGTATTACGATACTAGTTATATGTGTGGAAAGTTATAACAATTATAGTGGAGTACCACTTGTATACATTAGAATCCCATCTTTCATATATTCTTAGGTGATGTTTATAGTAGTTTATCTTAATTGTATTAGTTATAAGAGTTTGTTAAGTTCAGGGAATTAATGTTTGGGAGTTAGTTTTTATATTTTGCTTCATTTTCATGAAGATTACTCTTGAACAGATCTTATTAATTCCTTCAAAAAGTTGTGGTTTTGAAAGACTAATTCATGTGAAACTTTAGACTTATAGTATTTTGTATAGCAAAATATTTTCTTAATTTCGAATTAACTTATTTGTAGTAATGGTAAATCGCTGTATATTTAATTTCAGGTTAGAAATTATAATTTTAGCGTGTCAAGCATTTTCATTGTATGAATTAATTATTTAATAATAATATTAGGGACAAGTTAATTGTACCAAGAGTGAAGAGCATTCCATATAAGAAAAGAAAATCACCTAAAAGCTCAAAATCGAGGTAAGCAATGTCACACCTGCAATGTAAGAAATTCTCTGTTTCTATGAATCTGTGGAATCTGTGAATGTGGAATTTGTGCATATGTGTACATATATATCTGTCATTATGCTTAACATGAGACATGAACAGATGGTGTATTTATATTGCCTGACGAGTATTGGTGAATAGGGTGTGGCGGGCCAGCGCTCGAATATGTGATATGGTTCCTTCGGGGACACTTTGGTTCCTTCAGGAACACTCTAGTCCTTTCGGGGACACTATAGTTCCTTCAGGAACACTCAGACGGCGGTATGGGGTGGACCTCTGCTGTACACAGAGGGGATTTTCTGGGGCTCGAGACCTCCATATAGCTCATGATATGTTATATGTTCTCTGAGTGGCTCAGTATGTAATTCACGGTCTCGTCAGGCAATACAATATACACAAGGATCCTAATCATATGATTATCTGTTCTCTGTCATGTGCACTCTACATTTGCATATGTTACTTACTGAGTTTTGTACTCATAAATATTCTTACATTGCAGAAGGTACAGATGATATGTGAGATGGAGGAGGAGCGCCTACTTTCTGACCGCGGCTTGTGTATATGAGCATTTTGACGCTGTGATTTACTGATAGGCGATTTTGTACCTATTTTGTGTGTGTATATTATGTAAATTTCATGAGAGGCCCACTTTGAGAGGCTGTACTGTATATATGTATATATTGCAGTATGTAAAATTATGAGTGGAGTTTTCCTTTTTTTCCAAAAAGTTTAAAAGTTTTAAATTTTCCTCTATTTTATCAGTTCTAAGTCGAGTAGCTTTTCCCGATGTCACTAAATATTTATACAAATATCCTTACATACGTGTGTGGATATTTGGGGACGTTACAACTACCGCCGTTTTGTGCAAGATTTCTCGAGAATTGCGTTGCCTTTGACTAAGTTGACCAGTAAGGATGTCAAGTTTGTTTGGGATCATGAAAGTAAAGAAGCTTTTATCAAGTTGAAGAAGAGCTTAACTACAGCACCTATTCTTACTGTTCCTGACAGTAACGAGCCTTATGTGATGTATACCAATGCTTCGAAGATGGGTTTGGGATGTGTCTTGATGCAGAATGGTCAAGTTGTGGCTTATGCTTCTCGTCAGTTGAAGCCACATGAAAGAAACTATCCCACCCATGATCTGGAACTTGCAGCAGTGATCTTTGCGTTGAAGATTTGGAGATGTTACTTGTATGGTGTGAAGTTCGACATATTCTCTGATCATAAGAGTTTGAAGTATCTCTTTACCCAGAAGGATATGAACTTGAGACAACGGAGATGGGTTGAGTATATGGAAGATTATGACTTCGACCTATAGTATCAGCCTGGTAAGGCCAACGTTGTAGCCAATGCACTGAGTAGGAAGCCTCGTAGTGTACTGGCTACACTAGTGTTTGAAGACTGGAAGAACTCAGTTGCGATTGGTGACTGCAACTTGCAGTACCTTGAGAATGAAAGTGTAGCTTGCCATTGTGATTTCACCATCTCTTCTCCAGACTGTCCAGCAGAGTCAGTGGCAAGACAAGGAGTTGAGGACAACCTGGAACAGAATTCAGAATGGTGAACAGTTAGATGGTTGGAGCACTAACAGGGAAGAGTTCTGGCTTTTCAATGGGAAGTTGGTTGTAGCAAATGACCCTAATCTTCGAGAAACTATTCTAACTGAGGCTCACAAATCAAGGTTCGCAGTACATTCGGGTAGTACCAGGATGTACCGGGACTTGAAGCGGCATTATTCGTGGAAAGGTATGAAGAAGGATGTGGCTACTTTTGTGGCTAAGTGTTTGACTTGTCAGCAAGTCAAGGCTGAACACCAGAGACTAGCTAGATTACTTCAGCCGTTACCCATTCCGGAGTGGAAGTGGGACAAGATCACGATGGACTTCGTGACCAGTTTGCCGAAGACCTTGAGGAAGAATGGTGCAGTTTGGATGATAGTCGATCGGTTGACGAAGAGTGCTCACTTTATACCGATCCGGATTGACTGCTCTCTCACTAAGCTCAGTAAACTATATGTGGAGAACATCATACGCTTGCATGGTGTGCCTTCAAGCAAAGTTTCTGATAGAGATCCAAGGTTTACTTCTAAGTTTTGGAGAGCCTTGTAGAAAGCACTTGGTACGCTGTTGGATATCAGTACAGCTCACCATCTTAAGACAGATGGTTAGTCTGAAAGGACCATTCAGATTCTTGAGGACATGCTACGTTGTTGCATACTGGACTTTGGTGGGAACTGGGATGATCATCTTTCTTTAGTGGAATTTGCTTACAATAACAGTTACCAGACCAGTGTGGGTGTGGCTCCATATGAAGTGCTGTATGGGAGGCTGTGTAGATCGCCTTTGTGTTGGGTAGAACCAGAAGAGCATGTTCCTCTTGGACTTGAACTGATTGAAGAGACTACTGAGAAGATCAAGGATATCTAAGAGACACTCAAGGAGATCTAGAGTCGCCAGAAGAGTTACGCTGATCCTAAGAGGCGTGAGGTAGAGTTCGATACTGGTGATTCTGTATTCTTGAAAGTGACTCCAAGGCGTGGTGTTACAAGATTCGGAGTTAAGGGTAAGCTTGCTCCAAGGTATATTGGTCCCTTTGAGATCACGGAGAGAATTGGACCAGTGGCGTATCGCTTGAATCTACCTGCACAGTTAGGTCACGTGCATAATGTGTTTCATGTATCGATGTTAAAGAAGTACACGCCGGACTCATCTCATGTTATTCAGTACGTGCATGTACCGATCCAAGAAGATGTGTCCTATGAAGAGTAACCTGTTTGCTTGTTGGCTAGAGAATTGAAGGTGCTTCGCAACAGAGAGATTCCACTTGTCAAGGTGCTTTGGAAACACTGCAAGGAAGACGAGGCTACTTGGGAGCTCGAGACGGAGATGTACGAGAAGTACCCTCATTTGTTTAACTTTCAGTTAGAAGTTGTACTGTGATGTAAACCNAGCTAGATTACTTCAGCCGTTACCCATTCCGGAGTGGAAGTGGGACAAGATCACGATGGACTTCGTGACCAGTTTGCCGAAGACCTTGAGGAAGAATGGTGCAGTTTGGATGATAGTCGATCGGTTGACGAAGAGTGCTCACTTTATACCGATCCGGATTGACTGCTCTCTCACTAAGCTCAGTAAACTATATGTGGAGAACATCATACGCTTGCATGGTGTGCCTTCAAGCAAAGTTTCTGATAGAGATCCAAGGTTTACTTCTAAGTTTTGGAGAGCCTTGTAGAAAGCACTTGGTACGCTGTTGGATATCAGTACAGCTCACCATCTTAAGACAGATGGTTAGTCTGAAAGGACCATTCAGATTCTTGAGGACATGCTACGTTGTTGCATACTGGACTTTGGTGGGAACTGGGATGATCATCTTTCTTTAGTGGAATTTGCTTACAATAACAGTTACCAGACCAGTGTGGGTGTGGCTCCATATGAAGTGCTGTATGGGAGGCTGTGTAGATCGCCTTTGTGTTGGGTAGAACCAGAAGAGCATGTTCCTCTTGGACTTGAACTGATTGAAGAGACTACTGAGAAGATCAAGGATATCTAAGAGACACTCAAGGAGATCTAGAGTCGCCAGAAGAGTTACGCTGATCCTAAGAGGCGTGAGGTAGAGTTCGATACTGGTGATTCTGTATTCTTGAAAGTGACTCCAAGGCGTGGTGTTACAAGATTCGGAGTTAAGGGTAAGCTTGCTCCAAGGTATATTGGTCCCTTTGAGATCACGGAGAGAATTGGACCAGTGGCGTATCGCTTGAATCTACCTGCACAGTTAGGTCACGTGCATAATGTGTTTCATGTATCGATGTTAAAGAAGTACACGCCGGACTCATCTCATGTTATTCAGTACGTGCATGTACCGATCCAAGAAGATGTGTCCTATGAAGAGTAACCTGTTTGCTTGTTGGCTAGAGAATTGAAGGTGCTTCGCAACAGAGAGATTCCACTTGTCAAGGTGCTTTGGAAACACTGCAAGGAAGACGAGGCTACTTGGGAGCTCGAGACGGAGATGTACGAGAAGTACCCTCATTTGTTTAACTTTCAGTTAGAAGTTGTACTGTGATGTAAACCTTGACTTGTAATTTTGAATTTCGGGACGAAATTCCTATAAGGAGGGGAGAATGTAAAAACCCAGTTTTTTTAAGGGGCAAAATGATCTTTGACTAGAAAAATATATATATATATATATGTTTTCCTCTCTCTCTCTCTCCCTCAGACCCGATCTATCACGACCCAAAACCCGGGCCAGTGGCAGAAGGGAAATTTCACAAAGATGAGAAATTCCTTGATTTATTTGAAAAATGTCTAAAAAGTTTTAATTTTGTAAACAGTCCATTATAATAGAATATTTGGAATTTCATCCCGTGAACCTCTCCCACAGTTCGTATACACCATTAAACATAGACCGAATAATAATTAGAAAACGTAAAATCAAATATAAGTCCAAGCATCATCATCATCCACAATAATTATCCAATACCAGGATGGCATATATAAGTTCACAGACAAAATAGAAATTAGTAATCTTGGCCTAATGCTAATACGAAATTCCAAATAGTCTAAACACCACAACAATAGACTTCTAGCATTACCAAGAAACGAACTACAGTCAAGATGGCCTCTTACTCCTCTTGATCACCAAGATCGCACTAAACACCACCTGAGGAGGAAGGTGGGGGGGGTGAGCATACAATGCCAAGTAGGAAAACAATTACCTCAATCGAAAACATTTAAGTGATGGAAAATTCCTGCATGGTTAGTTCAAATCCAAACATACACACACCTATATATATATATATAATCCAAGCCGGAAATCCATATATATAAAACAGTGTAATCAAAACCATCAATCCATCTGCACATGACACAAATCAACCCATACCCATGAGCTCTCATCCTCTCATCTGTGGAACTCAGGATGATGGCACTAAGTATGCCTAACAGCCTGCCTGACACCTAAGCCCATACCCGGAGGGGACACCCATGTATCGCCTACCAAACCTGGAGGGGCAACCATATTGCCTACGCCTACCAATGGGGAGGTAATCAGAAGTAACAAACTCCGCGCGGGTTTACGGACTCTGCACCGACGGTGGGGCTCACAGCGCCACACTGTAAACCCACGATGCTAACATGGTGCTCATGTATGATCCTATGACACGTGCAATACAGAACTGAAGTGTAAAAACTACTGTACTCTGGTTTTTCAGTAAAATATGCATAATAG